>PRKT01000880.1:99668-157999 GCA_003671525.1 Saccostrea glomerata | reverse complement strand
CCCCCCCCCCCCATACTTCAATTTATCTTTCAAAAATTAATCAAAGAATCATAAGCCTTACTATAATCCTTGGTGCATGCAATCCTGTCAAATGCTTCAACAAATTCCTTCACCCTTTTTTGCAACTTCTCTGGGATACATGGGTCTAAGCCACCGGGTACACAAGCCTTGTACATGTCGAGAACACTGTTTAAAATACGTAAGGTACATAATAACCTATCAAGTAAGTTTTTGGCTACATAAATCTGAAAGGAAATGTTAGATTTTGAATTAAGTAGTATGTAAGTACTCGTAAATTCGAACTACATTTTTGTTACACTGTAACTGTTTGAATTTACTTTATGGACAAACATTTAGAACAGTAGGGATTAATTGCAAATGGTCATTTGCTTAATTTAATAAATTTTCATGACAATTTGATTTTTAAAATGACTCAACAAAGATTTAATTAAAATGAAATCTAATACATTTTGTAAGTTCAAAGGTTAGATCTTACAGAAGATATTATTGACAATGAACATTTTCTAGAAGATTGATTGTTTGTATGCTGTTTTATGTCCCATTCTAGAATTTTTCACTTATATGGAGATATGCCGGTGAAAGGCTTCAAATTCTGATGTTTACTCGGCACTCAGGGCCACTGAGCAGGAACGGATCTTGATCTTGCTGGCACCTATCATGACACAGGAACTTAGTTTTTAAAATTTCTTCCGAATTACTCGAAACCTAACTGTTAAATGCCGAACGCATTACAAAGGAACAGTTGCTACATGTACCTTTTTTTTTCATTGACTTAGATCAGTCGCTACCGAGATTCGAACTCGCGACCTTAATTCCAATCAGGGATCGAGCGGTCTACATGATATGCTAAGGTGAAGGTAATTTTCTACATGACGCATAGTGCTTAAGATTTCGGAGCCCTTTCTCATGGCAGTGATTTCTCCTTTGGACAGAACATTTTTTTCCAAAAAATACAAGAAATCAAGTTCAGTCATGCCTGTAAAAAATGGATAAGTCTAGCCGCATAAAATTTCCTTTTTATTTAATCAAATACTTTGTTAACGTACTAAAAATTGAAAAAAGGTGCAGACGTGTACATGTAGGGGTAATGGCAAAAAAGGAGAAAATTAAACATTGAAAATCTACAATTTCTCAGTACCTTGTATTTTTAACGTTTCAAAAATGCATCATTTACAGATTATATTAGGATAGACATTGTATACACTAATCGAGGTATATTATTTATTTGTCTAAGATTTCTCCGGAAGAACATTGGATGGTCGAAAAAAGTGGTTTTCAAACAGTTTACATCTTTACTATTGCTAAAAACATAACATATTCTTAACTCAACTTATTCTTCTTTGAACGTGAGAGCGGCATTTATATTAGTACAAATATTTGAATTTCGGGGCGAATATTTTTTCTTATTTATCCCTGACGGAAAGATATATTTTCTTCCCTTCGTTCAGTTCAGGTCAAAAGGAAAAAAAATCACACCTTTCAAAAATATGGAAGCACGATTTTTTTCCTCATAAAATTTATCAATCTTTCTTTATTATATATATATTTTTTGGTGTGTTGTATTGAATTTTTTTCAAATTGCAAGCGTATTGAACTTGGTAGAGTAAAGTAAGGTTGCTTTAATTTTAATAAAAGTAATAAATACAATTTGTGTTTAAACAGCAGTTGAGTCTGTACAATTTCAATTACAATAATATCCAAGTACATTTACTCACTTGCATCCAAAGCTAAAGAGCCCAGGTTTAAAGTGAAGTCGTTTTCCCTCTGGAGTTCGTATGAAGGTGATTCTTTCACTGAATTCTTTACGATAATTAACTTTACTCGCTAGACACACTTTTGTAGGACATCGAGGAAGAATCCCGGCTAGAGATAAAATAAAGGTAAATTTTAGTATTGAAAGAGTTTGTTTATGCTACATCTGAGAATTTCCCTAATATTTAACGTAACTCAAAAGAATCCTGCATTTTGCTGGAGAGAGAGAGAGAGAGAGAGACTCACCTTCATATAAGTCCACATAGAGTGTTGCAATAAAAAATACAAAGAAAAATCGAAAAGGAATCATTTCTAGATATTTTTATATGTCTTCTCGGCAGACCTATGTAATTTAACAACTGTTTATCTACCTTTAAATACTACAGTGTATCTAGGGTTATTAAATATGGAATGCAATGAGAAAAAGCGGCAATAACTGATTGTTCTTCATAATTGAACAATTTGAAGGCATTTACTGCAATTATAATTGAAGCTTTTATCCCCCGCATTAGCTTGAAAATGGAATATCTACTTTCATACGTACACTGTAGTCTGATATGAAGATTTGAATATATTGTAAACTTTAAAAGCAAGTCATGCTAGAAAAAGGATACGTTCTGTTACTACATAACATGAAAATAGGTTATCAAAATGTTTATAGTAATATCAATTAATCAATCAAAACTTCTCTAAAGATGTACTACGCGAGCATAAATATTTCATTTTACTTAATAAAGATTTTGTATTATTTTAACAAATGACATACATGTATAATATATTGTAATGTATTAATACGATACTTTTGTACTACAAATAACTACTTTTTTCAATATTTCGAAGAATCTCGGAAATATTCTAGTTGTAATCGGAAGGCAGCTACATGTAAATATTTCAATATTTTTGTTATGTATGATCATATAATAATATTATATGTCAAAATTTTGCTGATTCTGAAATGTGTACAGAGTGCATAGGGGAGAATCAATTGGACATTGTAAAGAAATCGCCATCTTGAAGAAAGGCTATATGTACATGTTTAACTCTTTCAAGTTTTTAGGTCACCTGAGTCACTCTGGTGACCTATTGCTATCTGTTTTCGTCCGTCGTCTCCGTCGTGTGTCGTGTATCGTGTATCTTGTGTTAACATTTGAACATTTTCAGCTTCTTCTCTAAAACCACTGAACCAATTTCAACCAAATTTAGTATACAGCATCTATGGGTAAAGGGGAACAAAAATTGTGAATTTTTTGGTCCCCGCCCCCCCTTGGGCCTGAGGGGTGGGGTCAAAACCACTAAAATTAATGAAATATCAAAAAATCTTTTTCTTTACTCCTGGACATCAAGCAGTCAAACTGTTGGTATGATTGTAATTAGCATTGAGTCTTCTACCAAAATTGTGAAATTCATGGCTCTGGGGTCAGGGGTTCTAGTGCTAGGGCGGGGCTATATAAATTATATAGTGAAGATGCATTAATTCTTAAAAAAATCTTCTTCTCTGCTCCTGGGTATTAAATAAACTAACTAAGTACATAGTTATGATGAGAAAGGATGCCTCTTCCAAAATTTTGAAATTCTTGGCTCAAGGGTTAGGGGTTCTGGTGTTAGGGCGGGGCTCTATTGATTATATATTGAAAATGCATTGAATCTATGAAAATCTTCTTCTCTGTTCTGGGGTATTAAATAAACTAACTAAGTACATAGTCATGATGAGCAAGAGTGCCTCTTTCAAATTTGTTAATTTAATGGCCCCAGGGTCAGGGGTTCTGGTGTTAGGGCGGGGCTTTATTGATTATATAGTGAAAATGCATTAAATTTCTAAAAATCTTCTTCTCTGCTCCTGGATATTAAATAAACTAACTAAGTACATAGTTATGATGAGCAAGAGTACCTCTTCCAAATTTGTGAATTTCTTGGCCCCAAGGTCAGGTGTTCTGGTGCTTGGGCGGGGCTATATAGAGTATACAGTGAAAATGTATTACTTTTTCAAAAATTTTCTCCTCTGATCCTGGGTATTACTTAAACTAAATAAGTACATAGTTATAATGAGCAAGAGTGCCTCTTCCAAATATGTTAATTTCATGGCCCCTATATCAGGGGTTTAGCTATTTGGTGTAAGGAGAGGGGGGATCTACATTACATTAATTCTTTGAAAATCTTTTCCTTTGCTCCTGGGTATTATGTCAATGATCTAAGTATCTATATTTATGATGAGGAAAGATGCATCTAGCAAAATGATTAATTTCATGCCCCCTGGGTCAGGGGTATTGGGGGGTGGGGGTACATAGTCTGAAAATGAATGAATGCTTTGGAATCTGCTCATTAGTATTAATCAATCATATTTGATGAAATAACATTTATGATGATAAAATTTTGAAATATGTGGCCCCGGGATCTGTGGTTCCTGTTGGGTCGGGTGGGGTGCACAATTGCGTGGTTTAGAATGGATGTAATTTTTTCTCTTAGTTACTCTGATCTACTTATGGGTGTTAAGTGACTATCTAGTAAGCATTGCTAAGTGTATAATTATGATAAGCAATAGTGCCTCTTTCAGAATTGTGAATTTCATGGCCTCTGGTTTAAAACACAAACCAAATTCAATTGTTGGAAAGTTGTTACATGATACTCAGGTGACTTATAAGGCCCGTGGGCCTCTTGTATTTAAAACAAACACCATCTTTTATGCACGTAAAATCTATGTTTTCCAATATATCTCTGTTAAAAGTATCTCGAAAAAAGTTTTTTAAAATCTCTTTGAATGCAAATTTTCAACGATCATGAACTATAGTTGACTCTGACGCCAAATAACTTCAATTTCACCAAATTTCAAATTATCATTATTTGTATTCGTTATAAATTGGTTTACAAATTGATATAAAATGAACCGCAATTTATTACAGTTGTACACATCAAACGAAATCTGCTTAATTACACTATCATTTATTCATTCTTTCTTAGTGGGATTTTTCCAAGTAGCTAATAAACAGACGAAATAGAAATGGAAATATATCAAAATAGAATCCTATGTGTATTTTTTTTCTCCAAAAACTAGATATTGCGTTTCCTTTGCGTGTCAGTTCATCAAAACAACCTTCTCGTTTTTTGTAACCCTAATGCAGTTTAATTACGACAGACGATGAGCCAGATATGAAAAAGAAGACGTTGACAGGTTGTCAGATTGGATTAAATGTATCATATCAATGTTAAAGTCACGAATTAAAAGATTGAGAGGCAATATGAAAACAATCTATCCTTCTGCGTTCAATAATCCAGAAGTGAAAAAAGAATTAGATAGATTACCTGCATGATCAGTACATACTGGTCCCTGCCGACAAAGCAGGTACAACATTGTCTTCGTGTGTAAAGCTCATAATATATATAAATTGTATTTTAGAAGAACTTGGATATAATATTCTACAAGCAGTAATCCAACTTATACTCATAGTTCCCTTTCTAAGGAAGTTATTCTTTGAAATCATATGTCAGTTTAGAATATTTTTAACATTCGAAAGAACCAAAATGAATTTGAACTACCATATATATATATATATATATATATATATATACTGGATTCCGAAACTTCATAAAAATCCTTACAAACAAATATATTAAAGGTTCTAGTAAATGTTCTACCAAGCCTCTTTCTTTACTTTTCACTAGGATATTGACAGTAGCGATAAAAAAAAACTTCACGTGTACTGTGTAACAATATATTCAAGAAGTGGTTTGAATCAGATGTGGATACTCAACAATTCCAAAGAACTTTTGGACAGTCTGAAATAACAGCAATTTACCAAAATTAACATCTTAAAAACTTGCGACTTTTTAACTTCATACACACTCATTACCCACGATTAATTAAACTCCAGTTTTATATATCATTGACAGGTGTTTTTTCAGTAAAAATGGAATTCGTAAATTTACTTTCCTGGTCATTTGTCATTTGCAAAACTATTTTGTTAAAATATATTCTGATTAAAACACAGGTACTCTGAAGTTGACATCACAAAGATGCTAGAGTTTCTGTTTGAAAAAATCTTTGTTGTTTTTGAAGACCAGGTATTCCAACAATTTAATGGAATTCCCATAGATACAAATTGCGCTCCGTTATAAGCAGACCTATTTTTATATTCATATGAAGCAGAATTTGAGCAAAATCTTATGCGTGAAAAGAAAAAAACACTTCCGGTGACCTTCAACCGGACATTTAGATAAATCGACTACGTATTGTCAATTAACTATTGTCATTCCCATTCCTAAGTCGATACGAGTGTATTTAACTCAGTTGATTCAGTTGCAAGAGCATGCTCTGTGTGTGAACAACTTCTAAAATAAGGTAAATTATTGACAAGAAAGCTCATGAAACAAGAATATCAACAGTGTCGTTTAAAGTCATCATTTCTTAAATTCTATGGTCGATACAATTACCTTGTAAGCAAATACAACTTATCATTGAGACTTTTATATAACTTGATGCAGTTGTATAGTGAAAATTTATTTATCATTTTAAAAAATGGCGATGTTCTCCATAGGTTCCTTACCTTTATACCATTAAATGTACCAAGCATAAATTCACAAAAACAAAATGATGTACAGTCGCATGGAAATGTTTTCTTCAATTTAGAGTTACATAATCATTTGTCATTAAAGGGACAGGGAGTGGCTAGGGAGATCGCACCACCATTTCCCTTAGCATTTGCAGAGTTATTTTGAATTGTAAACCCCCTTACATCGGAAATATATATTTATATTTTTAATCAGCGCCTGTAACAGAATGTAACGGAATGTAATCTCGACAACGGGAGGAAACTCATTAGAAGCACAAACACGTTTAACACTGTTACGAACCATATCTACCCTATTCAATAAACGGATTTCCTTTAAAACACTAAACATTGCAATTCTTCTGTTTATGTCCTTTTTTCTCAGTTGGTTTATTTAAAAATGCAATCGAAGTTTAAATAGTATCAGATTTTAACCTTGGCCTAAAAAAACCTATGCAAAATGTAAGCAGACAATCATATACATTACCATACTAGTATGGATGGTAACTATGTAGTGATCTTATCTACCTCACAGAAAAGAAATGAATAGAGAAGTGTTTTGTCTTATTATGTCCTTCATGCTCTAGTGCTGACTTTTCGTTGAGGAAATCAAAAGTTTTCCATACAAATGCGACCATCTCGATCTATAGAGAATCTGCACTGACGGTTTCTCTCAGATTCTAGTTTGGGAATTGAACACCGACACGAACAGACGATTGACAAAAACGGTCACTTCTTTCCATGGATACTATCTCTACACAAACGTATATAAAGACCTAAAACATTATTAGCAAGACTTCTTTGAGTGTGTTCATATGACAATTAAACCTTGCATAGCCGTAAGAAAGGAATCTTTCGTAAGTGATTGTAAGTAGTAAATGACATACATGCACATATACACACAGCAACTTTCTGATAGAAATTGCAATTACTGCCTCTCACTAGCTATTTAGGGTAAAAGAGATAACAGCACTTAAGGGCATGCAACATGTGCAAAAAAATAAACTTTCTAAACAAGTATCTTTTTCTTTTATTTGTAGAAGTAATAATGATGACCTAATTACGAGGGTTGTCCGGTAAAATCGTGGACAAAGCGTTTTTCTCGAAAAGTAATGAGTACACTAAGCTGAAATTTTCAGTAAGTATTACTTTATCATATTTAAGTAAATCATACTCTTTTTGATAATCTGTAGACAAAAATGATTTTATTATGCTACAATATACACAGGGTACGATCCTACGGTATAAAACAAAAAGGTTATTTGAAAGGATACACAGGTATTAATTCGAAATAAAAGTAAAATCCACCTGTGACGTCATTCTCTTGTTTGAGCGCTCCATTACTTTTAAGGAATGGAGAGTTGCAAATTACATTGAAAACGGAATTTGTTATGGTCTTATTCTCCTTTCCGTGCCTCTACCAAAGAAAGAACTTAGAACATTTAGAGAAGAGTTTTAGAAAATTGTAAAGGTTAGTTTCACATTAAGAAAATTAGAGCACCCATGATGAGAATCGAACCCGGTACCCTCACCATAGCAGTCCGATGCTCATTTTACTGAGCTATCGAAGCTGTTGAGAGACATGGGTTTAGATTAACTTCAGTACACTTTTTAAATTTTTTCAATCTATATTATATATAAATAATACAACCAATATGTAAAAAGTACTTACAATGTATCATATATTCTTTATTATGTATTAACAAACAATAAAACAAGCATTCAGAGAGGTGGATTTTACGCGGGTTAATATACTCGTAGCGCTCCATTCCTTAAAAGTAATGGGCCTCGGCCCCTTCGGGGCCTCGGCTCCATTACTTTTAAGGAATGGAGCGCTACTCATACATTAACCCTTACGTAATGAATACATAAGATTGAGATGAAAATTATATTAATACGATTTCATAATCAATTTTGTCGTCTGTTTAAAAATTTCAATGCATCTGGTTAATTTTTGGCAGTTTCCCGATTATTCGAAATGGGAAAGTAGTAAACAAAACGCACGAAAACATGCAACGTTTTATGACGTTACGGCGCAAGGGAGAGCTGTTCAGCTTTATTTAGATGTTGTAATGACACCTTGTATTTTTCTCAACACCTTGTGCTGGTTACTCAGTTCAATCAAACTGCCAGTAAATCCATTATTTGTATGGTAGCTGTCTAATTTCTTGGAGATTTTTGGATTCACTGATGCCTTCACTCTTGAAAGAATCGTGGAATCATTATCCATTATCAAGGTTGTCACCTGAAGTCTGAAGAAAATGCATTTGAACCCAGTAGACAACATGGTGATGAGAAGCTTTCATACAAATACCAACGGACCTTTTGATGATATTGTTCATTAAAAAAAGTGATTTGACTGGATTTGAATATGAACTGAACATTGAAATTACTATTAAACTTCTCATAGGATGGTGAAATTAAGTACACTAATACATTTACTCCTTTATCTTCAAGATTCTTTAGCATTTGGCGGGCCATTGCAGGTTCCATCGCTTTAGCAGAACCTGTCCAGTTTACCCTGTATTTGTGTTTTCTTGGCGGAACTGCTTTGACTTTGGCTGCTGCATAAATTCTGAATTTCTTGGCCATTACCGAGTGTCCAATAAGTTTCTTTGTTTTCTCCCCAAATAATGAGGCATGTCTTAATTTGATATAATTATATTTATATTGATATTGCTTTTGATACTTTCATGTAAATATAATTATAAGACTTGGATCTTCTTATTATTCCAGCTGAAAGTAATTGGTCTAAATATTGTCTTCACTTCTTGGTGGAATTCGACGAGCTTTCTGTTTAAATGGTTCAGGATCCAGAAGTTCAATTTGATGTTTGACTAATGTTGTATGGCGAATATCTGTGTCAGATTTTGAAAAGATTTCAGAATATTTGTTGATTAAGTTCTCTCCTTCTTGAATCTGAGTCGCCCGCGTAACGCAGTGGTTAGAGCGTCTGCTCGAAGTAAGGATTCTATAGTTCTATTGTTGTTTCATTTTAAATCTTTCTGCAGTAAAACCATGCTTCGAAATGTTTAATACCATGGTGTATGCAGTCGAGCTCTTTGAAGAAAATTTTGACCATGTTGTTCCTGTAAATCATTGTGTAGATGGTGAAGAATGTTGGTACCAAGTAGTATAGAAACTGTTTCTGTTTAAGTTTGTGTCTGGGACTACGGGTAAAGGGAAATATGTCAAGTTGTTGGATTGTGGTAGTCCTTTTGCTGAGACAGTAGCTTCAGTGTAACCGTGGCATAGGAGCTGTTGTACACTAGCACATTCTATAGAAATAATTCTGAGATAGGATGCAGTTGTAAATGTCCTAAATGTTCTCTATTTAATGTTTCACTAATTGTTGACACAGTGGATCCAGTGTCTAAAAGTGCTTTGGTGATTTGATTCTCAATCTGCATCTCAACCTCTGTTGTTTCTCCCACTATAAAGTGTTAGTTATGGGGCTCCTCGACGGTAGACCGGACGTGTGCCTCCTTGACGGCGATCTGCTGAAGTTTAAACGTCGGCGATGGTCAAGAAGCACCCTACAGCCCTGTGCTATATGCCCATACAGTCCACATCTAAAAACTGTATATCTTATCTCCTCTGGCATCTTCCTTGATAGTGATAGTTTTGTTTATTATCATATCACTCTCCATACTGTTCAGTTTGTTCATCATCATATCTCTTTTCATCTCTACTTCTGTTTACATCTGTATTCACTGGTTTATGTCTTCCATTTTCAGCATAGTCTTATTTTTCGGTTTCTATCTTTTTTTAATCTCGCATTCATCTGCTGAACTAATCCCTAAATGTCTGAATCACTTTCATCCTCACGATTGTCTTGATCCTGATAATTCGCAGCAATATCCATTGTTGTTGTTGTTTTACGATTCTCATGTTCCTTCTCTATGAGTCTAGCTTCCTGTCTGAGATAATCAAAGTCCGTTATGGTATCATACTTATATCCGGTTATGTCCTTCAGCTATTGTTGTAATCCGTTCCAAAATCTCGATCGAAATTTTGTATTTCTTTCACTTTCCTGAACTATTCCCTTCATCCAAGCCTTCCTGAAAATTTTTTCGAGTCTTCAACTCCACACGAGGCTATCTTCACCCTTCTTTGGACCTTTTCTATGAAGAACAAGGTTCACTTTTGCCTTATTTGACCCTGTGAATTTCTGAAAAACTGAAACTGCATAGTTTTAGTTAACAATGCATTAAATATCACTTAGATATTCGGTGACTGCTTGTCTTTAAAAAATGACGTCATTTTCTGGCTAGTAAATGCATTATGACGTCACGAAATGCGTCAATTTCCTCATATTCTGAAAAAGTGTACAAAAACGGCCAATTTTTAAAGCTACTTTTTGATATTTAATACAGAGCACAACCTCTGATCTAAAATATGCAACTAGTAAATGATAGAACTGTTTCTGAGGATTAATGGACATGTTTTATTTTTTAGATCAGAGAGTGCGCTCATATTATTTTTCTTCATTGAAAGTACTCAATTATACCTGTTTACCTAAAAATTGAAGAACATTGCAATTTCATAAAGCCAGTTCTCCAATACCTGGACTTTGAGGAGAAAAATTTTAAAAGGATATGAAAGCACCAAGTCTAGACTTTATTTTAATGCTTCAAATAGAAAATCAAATGTTAATCAATCAATCTGTAAATCTACAGGGCCATTTTATGCGTAAAGTGAACCGACTTCTTTTTCCGTGATGTTTTCTCCTCTTTCTACACTACTGAATACGTTATCTAATTTATGTAACATCTGCTGAACTGATGCATCTTGGCCAAGCTGCATGATGGCTTTACTTGCTTCACTTTTTAGTTATCGTCTAATGGCTTGCGCTATTGTTGCTTCCCTGTATTGTTATTTAATCAGACATTCTACCTCATAATGCCATATGTTGTAGTTGTCTTTCTTCCTTCCATCTCCCATGAACATTGATATTTTTGAACATAATTTTATTTTGAAATAAATCACAAGATGAAACACCCACCTTTTAAGCCTGGCTTAATGTTGGCTTATAAGTCCTAAATGATTTAATTTTAACATGGTTTAATGGTTGTCTATAAGTCATCATTAAGCACCTTTAAGTATCATTTACACCACCATTAAGTTACCATTCAGCCATCTCATTTGCACCGTATCTGAGTATTTTCTGACGGTTCTACGTTGAAACTGTTAGAACATGTATGATTATTCATTCAATTTCAGGAGATCGGATGGAAAAGGACTCGATCCTTAACATTATGTACAAGCAAATATTCAGCACCCAGTGCTCTAAATGTCATGGGGACGCTCAGTTCTTCTGTAACATGTGTGACCATGACCTTTGTTTACAGTGTAAGGAGAAACATATAATCCATGAACATACCAAATTTCATGTTGTGATTAACCTTGAGAAAAATGAAACCATTATAAAGCAAGAAACATGTTTGAGACATCCTGATATGTTCTATGAAAAGTACTGTAAGTCATGTGAAATTCCTGTCTGTATTAAATGTACTGAATACAGAAAACATAAAATATTGCCTTCATTTAACCAAAGGGAAACACATAAACATCACAATATATGTGACATTAGCACATTATATGAAACAAATCGACAGAAACATAGACAAACCATTCAACAAATTAAAAGCGATACTCTTTGTAACGTCTTTCGTCTTCTTGCAGGAATTAAAACTGATATAAAAACTTTGCACGCAGATATCGCAAAGCATCAAGCAGATATGTCTACAAAAACCTGTAAACTAAAGGACCTTATTGATATTGTAATTAATGAGATTAAAATTAAAAATAAATCTTTAATTCGTACATTAGAACAACAGGATAAAAAAATGCACAGACTTCTTGTAAGAGCAGCAAACAATGACCACCTATCTGAACAATCAGCAAACAGACCAGTACAAGGCCTTATTGTTCTTAAAAGAATATATGTCTTGAGGAAAAAGCACAACCCACAATTAAAACAATATGCCCTGTCCTCTTGGTCTGAGGAAATCGAAATTGAGCGTGTAATTAATTTACTGAACGAAATCGAGATAATAGAGACAGAAAAAAGACAAGTAACAGATGAAAGTCTACTGCTGCTGATGTCTGTTACATTGACTGATATAAGGTGGGGTCGTCACATTTCCGGAGTTACATCAGATCAGGCATGGATAAGTGATGAAAACAATCTCACGTTAATTGATACAACAGGTGAGAAACTTCATCATCTGACAGATATATTAAGTGGAATGGGAGTACATACAGTGACTATTACAGGCGATCTGATATATATAGACATGAAAAGAAACATTATAAAACTATCTAATGATAACAAAACAAAGTCTACATTAATTAAGAATACAGGATTTTGGGAACCACATTGTATATACTGCTCCCCCATTAATGGAGATATACTATTTGCGATATTTGAAAGTCATCAAATGATAGCCATGGTTATCATCTACAATAGCGCAGGACAACACATGCAGTCAATACAACACGATACTAAAGGTAAAGCATTATACAGATATCCAATGTTTATCACAGAAAATCGTAATGGAGATGTTATTGTGTCTGATTTATTTTGTGGTGTAGTTGTAACAGATCATCGAGGAGAATATCGTTTCTCCTACACTGAACACCCATCAGGATCAAAACTAGGACCACGTGGAATCTGTACTGACGTACTGTCACACATCCTGATATGCGATGCTAACACCGACTCAGTACTGATTATTGACAAGGACAGCATATTTCTGTCACTTATAAAGAAAGAAGACCTAACGATAGACAGACCTTGGAGCCTTTGTTATGACAGCAAGACAAACCTTATCTGGATAGGAACATACAGTAACATTAGAATGTGTGCATGCAGATATCTAAACAGACTGGAGCACTTGAAGAGTAATCGTCCAATCATGAAGATGGGGAGAAAACAAGTAAAAAATGAACGTTTACTAACGACGATTTCTGTCGCATTACCGGTTGTTCATCGTGTAAGACACATTTCTTGCATGGCATCAGACCAAGTCTGGATCAGCGACGATAACAATCTCATTTTAACTAATACAAAAGGTGTAATGCAGCATCATCTGACAGATATATTAAGTGGAATGGGAGTACATACAGTGAATATTACAGGCGATCTGATATATATAGACAAGAAAGGTAACATTATAAAACTCTCTAAAGATAACAAAACAAAGTCTACATTAATTGAGAATACGGGGGTTTGGGAACCACATTGTATATACTGCTCCCCCATCAATGGAAATATTCTCTTTGCGATATATGAAGGTCATAAAAAGATATTCACGATAATCATTTGCAATAGCGCAGGACAACACATGCAGTCAATACAACACGATACTAAAGGTAAAGCATTATACAGATATCCCATGTATATCACAGAAAATCGTAATGGAGATGTTATTGTGTCTGACTTATTCCGTGGTGTAGTTGTAACAGATCATCGAGGAGAATATCGTTTCTCCTACACTGAACACCCATCAGGATCAGCACTATTACCACATGGAATCTGTACTGACGTCCTGTCGCACATTCTGATATGTGATGCTAACACCGACACAGTACAGATTATCAACAGGGACGGCAATTTCCTGTCATTTATTACGAAAGAAGAACTGCGGATAGACAGACCCTGGAGCATGAGTTATGAATTCCAGACCGATCTTATCTGCATAGGAACATACAGCAGCAACAAAATTAGTGCTTACAGACTGGAGCATTTGACAAGTAACAGTCCAATCATACAAATGGGGAGAAAACAAGTAAAAAATGAACGTTTTCTAAGGATGATGTCTGTCACATTACCGGTTGTTAGTCATGTAAGACAAATTTCTTGCATGGCATCAGACCATATCTGGATCAGCGATGAGAACAATCTCATTTTAACTAATACAACAGGTGTAATGCAGCATCATCTGACAGATATATTAAGTGGAATGGGAGTACATACAGTGAATATTACAGGTGATCTTTTTTATATAGACGTGGCAGGTAACATTATAAAACTATCAAAAGAAAACAGATCAAAGTCAACATTTATAAAGAAAATGGGACATTGTGAACCACTCTGTATCTTCTGCTCCTCCATCAATGGAAATATTCTCTTCGCGATACATGAACGTATTAAAAAGATAGCCAGGGTGCACATTTACAATAGCAATACAGGACAACACATGCAGACAATACACCACGATGCTATAGGTCTTGAATTATACAGATATCCCATGTATATCACAGAAAATCGTAATGGAGATGTTATTGTATCTGACTTTTTTTGCGGCGTAGTTGTAACGGATCAACGAGGAGAACATCGTTTCTCCTACACTGAACACCCATCGGGATCAGGGCTATCACCACGTGGAATTTGTACAGATTCGTTGTCACACATCCTTATATGTGATGCCTACAGCGACTCAGTACTGATTATTGACAAGGACAGCAACTTCCTGACACTGATAAAGAAGTACCTAAGGTTGGAGAGACCCTGGAGCCTTAGTTATGATTCAATAGCCTTCCACATCTGGATAGGAGTATACAACAGCAACAAAATGTGTGCCTATAATCTGGATTATTTAACAAGGCATTCCCAAGTCATAAAAAAGGAGAAGAGGCTAGTAAAAAATGAATTTTTGCAAACAGTGATGTTTTTAAATGTGCCGAGTGTTAGTCATGGAAGACACGTTTCGTGCATTAGATCAGACCAAGTCTGGACCAGTGATAAAAGAAATCTAATTTTGACTAACATAGCTGGTGAGAAACTGCATCATCTGACAGATATATGTAATGGATTAGGGGTACACACGCTGGCTATTACAGGTGATCTTTTGTATATAGACACGGATGGTAACATCATTAAATTATCTAAAGATAACAGAACAAAGTCTACTTTTATTAAGAATACGGGACCTTGGAGACCTTTCTGTATATACTGCTCCCCCACCAATGGAGATATACTCTTTGCGATATATGAAAGTCATAAAAAAATTGCCACGGTAAACATTTGCAATAGCACAGGACAACACATGCAGTCAATACAACACGATGCTAAAGGTAAAGCATTATACAGATATCCCATGTACATTACAGAAAACCGCAATGAAGATGTTATTGTGGCTGACACTGGCTGTATAGTGGTGACAGATCGTGGAGGAGATCATCGTTTTTCGTACACGAAACACCCACTAGGATCAGGACTAGAACCGCGTGGAATCTGTACTGATGCGTTGTCAAACATCCTGATATGTGATGTTAGCACCGACACTGTACATATTGTTGACAAGGACGGCATATTCCTGAAAATGATAATGAAAGAAAAGCTACAGACAGACAGACCCTGGAGCCTTAGTTATGATTTCAAGAGCGATATCATCTGGATAGGAACATACAACAACAACAGAATTAGTGCATACAGACTGGAGCAGTTGACAGGTAATTGTAAATGAAATGTTTTCCTAATACAGACATAAGTCTGATATAATAATTAGCTAGACAGTTTACTAGAAAGAGATATTTCTGTAACAGAACCATTTATATCAATTGCATTAGGTATCGATGATTCAACCTTGCACCTAGAAAAACAAAAAAAACTCTTTACTATTTTAATTTTGTTTTTAAAGATTTGTTAATCTACAAGGTTAAGGTCAAAGGGTCAAAGTTGCTGTTATCAAATGAAAGGTCGTCTCACAAGGATTACATCTACATGTGATGTATGAAAGCCCTAGGCATTATCGTTTAAATATTATGGCTGAGAGTAAAGTATTTTTAAAGTACGTAAATCTCCAAGGTCAAGGTAAAAATGTCCAAATTGTTGGTGTCCAATGGAAGGTCTTGTCACCAAAAATACATATTTGTAGAATGAAAGTTCTAATATTTACCATTCAAAAGTTATGGCCGAAGTAAAAGTGAAATTTCAGTGTAATGTCAAACTCGAAGGTCAAGGTCAAAATTCGTGGTATCCAAAGAAAGGACTTGTTACAATAGATATATATGTAAAATATAAAGGTCATATCTCCGCAAAATCAAAAGTTATGTGCAAGGTTAAAGTTTTTTCGGACAAATAGACAGAAAGACAGACAGACGGGCGGACAATACAAGACTATATACCACCGAATCTCCGATTACGGAGTTATTTAAATATGGGGATTGTACATGATTTTATGCACCTTTTATTTCTTCAATATCTGAAAGCATCATATGGGAAACATTATTGCTAGCTTAATATTTAAATAATCTATTTTTTATTTAATCTGAGGATCAGAATATTGAAGAGAAGAGGGATGTAATAAAAAGTCAACCAACCGGATATACTCTACCAACGTTAAAAAATTTGGTAATCATGATTAAAGTCATTGAACAATAAACTTAACGTAAGAGAAATTTCGTAATTTAATTTAAATAAAAATATTGGAATAACCAAATTTTTACCTTTGGCTTTGATTTGATTTTAAATGATGGGACTATCAAGTTCCTTTCATTTGGTAAAGTAAAAGTAAAATTTTTATTATGTTTTAAATTCTCATTTTTTGCGAAGCCCTCAAAATCTGAAGTCTTTGCTAACTTATTAATTTAAAATAATGTTTTCATTTTTTTCTTTGTAGTTCATGTGACCAATTAAGAATACATTTTGATTTACCTTTTCAAATTCTCAAGAGGAACAAATCTGTGCTACTGTTTATTTTGCGGGAATGTGTTCCGATTTTTTCCCCAAGAGGATTGGTTATATTCTGCCACGGTAGCTGCAACTCAGATTTAAAAATCAACATATGATTACTATTCAATGAACTACGTATGTGAATATTTCAATGTTCTATGTATATTTTCTGTCATAATATTTTGTCTGTAAAGTAGCAATTCGTAATTATGCATGTGTGTACAAATTGTAAATGTACAGTGTATGTATAATTTAAACAACTCGTGTGTGTAAACAGTCATGTAGGGTATTCCGAATTACCCCACAATTTGCGACACTCGGTAATTTATCTTACATGACACATGCACACGTGTAACAACCAATTAGTCTTAAATACCATTGTTCATACTTAATACATACAAAAAAGAGGTTAACTTAATAAGTTCATTAAAATAATCAGTTAATTCATTAACTTGCTATGCTTCTCGAAGAAAATGTTTGTAAATAAACGTAACAGAATATTTCTTATCGATGTTGTGGCGTTGTTGGTGGATGAAACCTTGCATATTAGGTATTGATAGAACGGCAATTTTATGAGCTTCTAAGAACATAAATAGTTTTTATTAGTCACCTTAAAAGTGTATGTTACAACCGCCCCCAAAAACGTATGCCATTACCTCTACATGTAATGCAGATTTTTTTTCATTAATTACATGAAGCATTGCCATGATTTATTGATTAGAAGAATAGAAAGTAATGTTTTGAATATGGTATTTGATTAACTTGCTTTATTGCAAGATTAATTGGAATCAAATAAAAAATGCTGATAGAGTAACCTTTTCTGTCCTTTTTAAAAAACATATATTTAGTAACGATGGCAACTATTTTCATTATATAAAGGAAAAGCTGATGCATAGGAATTTTTGATTTTTTTTTTTCAATATTTGGACCTTACCCGATCAAAATTAAATTGATCCCGCTCAATTTAACATAGAATGAATAAAATACTAAGTTATTGCCTCTTTCATGTATTTACAGTGAAGAGATCTACCGGTATTTGATTGTTCAGTTTAATAATCTTTTAATCTTTATTACACCTAACCAGACTAGTGTTGCTAGGGAAATGTTATTTATTTCCAATAATTGTACAATTATGGTTAGAATCGGTTCAATTTTTATCGGATTTGGTCAAAATTAAAAAAAAACTTATACAATATTTGGCTCGTTTCAATTTCTTTTATAAAATATGATTAACAAACACGTTCTTCCAAATTGTGACTGGTTTTAAGAAGATTTTAGCCACAAGTTAAAAAAATATTCCCAACAAAGTTGTTTTATTTTCATAAATATTTTTTTTATTTAAAAATGTTGAATATCTACACAGCTTTTCTTTTCATATTTTATAAGTTCTTCATGTGATGCATTTATTTAAAGCAAAATTTTTACAAAAAAACATCTTATTTGGATGTAAATAACTTTTTCATTTTCTTTAAATAATACAAAAATAAAATCATAAAATAATTAAGGCCATACATCGACCTTTCAATGCTCAATCCATTGTTTAAAAATGTTGAAAGTGTTCAATTTAAAAATGAATGTCCATTAAAAATTAATTCATTGTGACTTACTTATGAGTCGACATGATATGACGTCCTAGATGCACTGTAAAAAAATAACTAATGAAAGTCACTGGGAGGACTAGTATATTTACTGTCCATACAATCACTACCTTAAAAGTAGTTTAACTAGGTATTGGATAGATTGACTAGATAACGTTAGTAAATCTAAGAACTCATAAGTTACTTTCACTAGGTATTTACTCCACTCTTCACTATCTTAGCTAGTAAACAGAGAGATTACTAATCACGTCGAACGCTTTACTAGGCACGCTAGTTAAATCAACTAGGTATTTCTTCCAGAGCATGCATCAACTGTCAAAGTTCCCTATACTGAACAAACGTTAAAGTTTCAATGAAATGCAACGTTAATGACAACTTGAATCACCTTGAGACCACGCCATTTGCCCCGGGGTGATGCCTTGAAAATATTTTTATCTTTAACATATGCTCATTCTAGTGTGTAAGCTTGGTGATTGTGGTTCATCAGGAGAAGTTTTTTTTATATGCAACCGGTATATCCCCTTGGTAAAGTTCACAGCCCTGTGTCAAATTTGACCATGATTGGCTAAGCAGTTCTTGATATATGGCCTTACTCTAAAAGGTTTTTGCACAGCGCAAACAACATACCTCACAAATGACCATAGCATTAGCTCCTTGAGCCTCTGGCACACAAGATCTCAAAATTTTATAGAACTTTAGATGTTCACCAGCTTATGATTATGGCTCTTTTCTCTCTTTTACAAGTCGTTTTGGGGGTTTGTGTTGAATTTTGGATTAAAACGTACTGTCTGACTTTAAGGCGATTTTTAAAAAGACCGGTATTTTAGAGTACGAAAGCCATGAAGGGACATGTTGATTTTTCAAAAAAGTAAAATTTAATTTGAGATCTCGAATTACACATTTCGATCCCACGGATTATCAATTCGAGATCTCGATTTGTAACATCAGTCTTATGATTTTGGCAATCAGTGCTCGCGAATTTATTACATGTATATATGTATATAATTATGTAATGTTGGATACATTCAAATCCAACTATTTGAATCAATTAATGCGATTTATGTATTTTGTTTCAGCAAACGCGATCGTTCCGAACCTCTTTTATAACTTATTCAACGTATATTTTATTTACATATACTTTTATTGTATATGACTTTCAATTATTATAATTTACACGTAAAACAAAACCCAGGACTTTTTTATATAAATATCAGTACTAGAATATAGATTTGAGTCAGGTTCATGTTATTTTCTCATTTTGGACCGTAATATGTATTAAAAGGTAAGATCTAAACACCTTCAATATTCTATTCATTAAACACGTATTGCCATATCCGATATGTACAGATAGCTGATATCAATGAAATCGTGAGAAGGGTTTACATTCCGAGGGAACGAATTGAATGAATTACAATCCGAGATAACGGATTGTGTTTTTTGAGGTAACGAATTGATAATCTGTGAGAACGAATTGATAATCCATGGGAACCGATTGTTTATTTCTAGATCTCGAATTATAAATCGAGGGAACGAATAGGTAATCTGTGGGAACGGATTGTGTAATTCGAGATCTCAAATTAATTTTTACTTTTTTGAAAAATCAACGTGTCCCTTCATGGCTTTCGTACTACTTAGAGGGTCAATCCCTCTGATTTCCCTCAAGTATAAGCTGGAAAAAATACAGCCGACTTATATGCAGACCGATGTCTAGGCGAGTATATATGGTATAAATTTTCAACAATGGTGAAGAATGTTAACCTTAATATGTTCTACAAATATTACTGATATACAGAAATATCCTAACAAATGAGAGAAATTTTGAAATAGTTTGTAGGGCATTACCCTGAGTTATCGCTCTCAAATAGCAAAATCAGATATCAACATATCATTATATTCAGCCTGCAAATAATTTAAACGTTCCAAAATAATATATTACTTCTTGTTCCGTGACCAATATGTTGTGAATGTGTCACAATATTAATAATATTTTAATTTTTTTTTCTTTTTGATTAACTGATTTGCAGAGTTTGTATTTGTTTTTTATCTCATAAGTGTAATTGTTTATGAGTCAGTTTTATCACATTAAAGTTTATATAGTGTATGTTTAGTTCGTTTCCGTTTTTGTCCGTTTTGTTTATCTTTGGTCTAGTTGAGAAAAAAGAGGAAATAAGTTGAGCGGAAGTGTAGCAGACATTTGTCAGGTGTCAGAGATAGTCAGGTCGTTTAATTAATTTTTGAAAAAGATATCAGTCACTTGTAGATTAAAGGTATTTCTACCACGATTATTGAAAACATCAAAGGAAATCGGCGGACATTATTCTCCAATAAATCACGAACGTCATCAAAAAATTATCAGATCAGAAACACGTATCAAATCTGAACAATTCAAATGCATGTTTGGCTGTACATAGAATTAAATACTTATTTAGACCGCATCGATGTGTCGTTTTTTGCAGTATAAACACTGTAAATTGCATCAGGTTGCAGATGAATGTCGGTTTTTATAGCTTAGCGGGGCTATTCCACGGACCTCCCTACACATTAAACAACGTAATTTTAGCAGTAAAACAGGAACATGATTTGTTATTGTATATTCATTTTAACTGATCAATACATATTACGAACAAATTTGTAATTTAAAAAGGGTATTTTTAATGTAACGAAAGCTCAAATCGTCGTCATTCTATACACAGGTAAGCAAACAAATGAAACAGCGTAATCGAGACATGGTGACCTAATTCGTTTCTCTTTAGGGGAAACGATTATCCGTAGTTAAGCGATTGTAGTTATACATGGTAGAAAAGAAATAAAGTCCTTGTTGTCGTGAGTGATGCAGAATAACCTCATCGGTCTCGAAATATTGGGCGCACTTGTTTCAGACAGCCGGGCGATGACCCGGTTCACTTTTATCACATGGCATATTGACCCGGTTAGTGTCGCTGAAACGAGTGAAAAATAAGCCGGATTGGCTGGTATTGGTGCTGTTGCTGTAAAAAAAATTCTCAAAATTTTCTGAACGCACGAGAACAACGATTTAGTGGATATATTTCGTTTTAATATTTACTATAGTTCCATTCAATGTACAATTTGTGAATTTGGAGCATATAGGGTCTCGTTACCCACAGAAATGAAAAGCAGCTTTAAAATTGAACAAAAATTGTCGTGCAAATGTAAACAAATACATTTATGTTGTAAAAGTCTCATATTATCTCAGAAGTCTTTGTTTATTGACACCGAGACTACGACAAATGATAAAAAAACGAATGTTTCACCATGAAGAACATTTCTACCTCCGTTTTCCGCCATATTGCTTTTTATTTGGCCGCTCGAAATTTTTCGGGCGATCCGGGCTACTTTCTGACCGCCCGGCGGCTTAAATATATTTGAAACAAGTGACTTGCCCGGTTCCGGAATATTAACCGGCTTGACCTGGCTAATGAAACAAGTGCGCCTATTGTTTAAAATATAAAAGCCTCGGCTACCGCCTCGGCGTTTATCTTTCAAACAAGATTTCTCGACCTCGGAGGTTATTCTGCAACATTCACGAAAACGCGGACTTTATTTCTTATACGGTAGACTTAATAGAAGTAGTAGTATTAGACACATATTTAAAGGATTTTTAGATAATATGCATGTTGTAACTATTTCTAATGTGGATGTTTTTTTTATTACTTTCAGTCTAATGTATATTTGTTTGTATTGTTTATTTGTTTGCATATGTATATAAAATAGAAAACTGAAAAACCTGTGTGATTAATTCAAGAAACCGATAAACAGTCGCCACAACAAGGATTCTTTCCAATTATTTTTCGCTTAAATTTTGCACTTGGATTTATAATAATCGAGTAACATATCTGTTTTCTCCAAGATATAACTTGGAGATTTCTGCTCCGCAACTGCATGCAGAAAAGGCAATTTTATTTGAGATTTAGAGAACTAGACGAATTCTGAATCGTAGATACAAATTTGTAAAAACCCTCGAATTTGTATTTACGATACAGAACCTTTCGAGTTTTATAAATGATTTGTTACACGATCAATTAAAAAATACAGTGGCTGGAACGTTATTGTTGACAAACCAATCGTGTAGAATCGTTCGTGTATCGTGAGTGATCGTTCGTGTAACGTGCAAGATCGTTCGTGTATCAGACTCAATCGTGTGCGTTTCTAATCGTGCGTTTAGAATCGTGTAAATTTCGTTTTGTAAGTTTTTATCGGAATGTTATTTGTAAAAAAAAAAGCATTTCCCTTTGTTTTTCTGAATTTATTAAAATCCAAATAAAATGAAAAAGCGCAATTTTCATATTAGAATGCAGAACGAACTAATAATCGCCCGTAAACAAGCAAGTAAGTCGTACAATATTAAACCCCAGGCAGCGGTAGTCAGTACCGCATTTTCTATGGGAGGAGCTTATCTAGATAACACAGAGCAGCTGGATATATTTAGCATCACTTTTCCTTATCAGCTGATAAGCACATGGCTTATCTGATAATCTGCTGACCATTGCTTCTACAATTTACCAGTGAAAAGGCATACCGGGTAAATACTGACAAATAATTTATTAATTTAGCTTTCAAACAAACAGTTTACAAAAGGTTTACTAATAAATTACTCTTGCAAATAACATGATTAATTATGCATGTTTACCATTTAAATTATAATTCAATATAATGTAACAAGTTTGCTCCAGAGTTTTTTAACAGTTAAAACTCAATTTGAATCAGAACAACAATCAGGTACACAAACAGTCTATCACACTTAGTAGAATGAACTGATAATTTTATCCCACAGCATCAGTGTAAATTTATTTGTTTTGGGCACAAGATTTTTATGTCCAGATCTAGCTCTTGGTCGTCTAGCATCCTCATAATTACTTATTGAAGTATACTCCCGGTCAACATTTTCATTCCAGTCTAGAACAGCCATATGAGATCGTCGTTTGTATTCCTCATCACCGAATTTTATACGTTTATCGTGGTAAATCAGAAGGGCATTATTAAAAGATTCCACATAATGAGTATCAATACAGTTCACATAATCATCCGGAGTTTTGTAAATTTGTAGTTTTCTTATTTCATTTCTTAAAATTCTTTCTGCGTCTGAATCCTTAAGAACATGTTTGGATGGTTCATAGTTGGGATCACATCTACATCTCGATTCTGTGGAACAATTTTCATGGATATTCTTATAATGTTCAACAATGTTGTCCAACAATTCTCGCAATTTCTTTGATGATCCTTGGCAGTTTTTCATGGCATAATAAGTATGGGTTTTAATTGATGCAACTTTATCTGACAGATCTGGATGCCATGTGATACCTCTGTATTTTAATGGGCCATTTGCAATTTTCTTCATTTCCTTGCTAATATTCTTACTTGCATGCCATGTATCGTTTGCGTTTGTCACAGATGGCTTATTTACAGACAAAAATTTGTTCACACTTGCATTTCTGTCGTGACCATGAACATTGACGGACACATCCTTCTCATCAAAATGGCTGTAAAGAAGTTCAACTCCTTTCATTTCATGTCTTTGACTTACAGGATCGTCCTGTCTAGTAACAACCTCCAGTCCAACAACCCGATGGTGTGTTTGGCTTAGGGCAACAACATCCGACTGGGCTGCATTTCTTCTCCAACCATGGCGGGCATCTGTCATGATATTTATGCCATTATATTGAGTACCATTTTCTTCTGATTTCAGAATTTCAGTCGCTACTTCCTCATTAATTGCGTCAGTTACGGACTCCTCGGCCATATCTTTAGTCAAAGAGCAATAAAGTTCGTGTTGGCTTTCAAATGTACTTTCTGGTATGGTCCCTATATTGCCATGCTCACAGAGTCGCTTGTATTGGCTATACCATAATCCTGTTGCATAGACAGAATGCATCATTCTCAGATTTGCAAGAAAAATTCCACCTGGCAAATGTTGTGATGAATCTGCCATAATTAAGTGATTTTCCTTGCAGGTAAATGTCACCTTGGCGGTATGACCAAACCTTTGTAATTTTTTTATGTCCAAAAACTCCTGACAAGTTTGGCTATGATGTTGTATTCCAGAACAAATATTTCTCATTGCAGAATATGATGTTAAAAACATATCCTCATTTGTTGCCTTTTGGTCACATGGTAAATATGGTTGAAAGTTCAGTTTTTCCTGTTGAGGTGCAGTATCTGTTAATCCATGCATTTGGATGAAAAAGTCAAATACATTGTTCAGTAACTGCTCATTTGTTACAGATGACACTTTTTCAGCCAGACAAAGTTTTATTTTGTCCATCTTGTTGTAGACAGACACTTTTTCTTCTTCAGATTTTACGTAAAATCTTATGCATCCTGTAACAAGTGGATTTTCTTGAACTTTTCGCCTTTCATTCCTAACTTTCATTTTTTCTCCAGCATCAGATCTTCTTTTCTTTCTCCCTTGTTGTTCTCTATTCTCATCTCGTATTCTCTTTGTTGCTTGTTCATCCATCTTTACTTACTTCTTATCATGTAATAACAGACTTTGTAAATATGCAAGGAAATTGTCTATAAAGTCAGCAGGTGGTATAAGATCTACTTTGGTCAGTATGGGGTGCCATGGGGTAGTCAGAATTGAATATATAATTAGAAATTTATATAACAAGCCATCATACCATGAGTTTCTTTTTAAATCTACATATTATTATTATTATTATTCATGATAGATATACAATAATATAGTTATGGCTTACTTAAAATATATTTATAAATGTGTGTATCTTTGTGACACAAAAATTGGCCTCTTTCTTGTTACTCTGCATCCCTGATCATAAGACAAGTTTACTTCAGGAGATAGAGGGTAATGGAATGAAAACTGTGCATGATCTAGACAAAGTTATCAACAAATTGAATGTTACATTTTAATGAGTCAGATAGTATACACAATATCTAAATTATAAATAAATGTTTTTTAAAAAAAATGTTTATGGACAGTAATATGCACTACATTTTGATGCCACCATACCCTTGACTTATAGTCAACTCTTCCAAAGCACATGCTGTGAAGTTTGGCGGGAAGTCTTCTCAATGGTCAGTCAGTTTTCTTTGTCTTGACCATTCCATTGGAAGCCATATTAGTGAAGGAGTTATATCGTGTTTTGCTAAAAAAAAATTGTTATGTCTGAGACAAAAAGACAAGTTTGTTTAAATTTAACAGAAGCTGAACTCAATTCCATCCAAGCTTTGTTTTCACATAGTGAATGGGATTTTGATTCTTGTGTTGTGTTCAATAACTGGTCAGAGGGAAATACTGATGAAGCGATAAGACCTGCTGTAAATGAAGAGATAATAGTGAAAATCCTGGCCGGAATGAGGAGCAGCAAGCAGCGGGTGGTAATCCTGGACATGGAGATGAGGATGTAATACCACAGGTCAACGACCAGGAATGCATACATTGTTTTTGCCATCCATGCGTGACCACTAACAGACAGAGCTGGCTTGGAAATGGTGCACCACCCCATGACCGGAATTCCACAATCAGGAAAACCAAATATAAAAAGTTTTGGACTATGATGTCAAGAAGATATGCGTGGAATCATCCGCGATATGTTGCTAAAAAAGCGGAAAAACTGAATCAAGGTGGCAATGTGACTGACAATACAGTGTGGACACTCCGAGAAATAATGCCCGAATGTGTTTTATCTCTAGTGAGGAACTTGTACCCTAATCCTTCAGGAAGACCGTACATGGGACACAAGTGGACATAAAAACTATATTAAAATTATGTAACTGATGTGAATTAACTATCTTTTTCAGTATTTATTAATTATTTTTGTTTAATTATTGATTGGATGTGGATATATTCAATACAGCATGGAATATCACTGCAGTAAGTGGCTAATAAACTTGTTTCTGTATTCACATGGCTTTGTTTGTTTACATCTCTGCTTTGTTCATTACAATTCAGTATGACCTGGGGTCACCATTCCATATAAAGAGCAGAGGTAGATTTGAAATCTGTTCACTTCAGATGTTTTGATGTATATTTTGGCAAATAAAGAAATTGTTCAATGAATATTTTTTTCATAGAGGCATAGCTAGGAAGGAAATGTGTTACTATGCCAAATTTTAAGACAATACAACATATTAAGATGTGATTACTTTTCAAAACATCTCTGCTCAGCTGAACATGTAGGAGAAAATGTGATTTTCAAATTTAAGCTCCTCCCATTTCCTTTTATACTCCAGGCCATGGTTTAAGTTCTCGTCAAATAGCACGATCAATTTTGTGATAAACCGTACTTACATGTAGATCTTAAACGCTTTTTTGAAAAAATCTAAATTTTATTATTATTAATTTCTTATTGTGATTCAAGAAAATCTTGAAATCAATTCATTGAAAATAAATGTATTTTTTTTTTACAATAAAATAAACATTTCCCAATGCTTAAATAACTAGTTAGTCGACAATTATACATGGACACGGCATGATTTTCGGGAGTATTGATACTCCGTGTTTATCTATTGAGCCTATTTGTAATTAATTAATTTTAAATTTCTGCAAATAAAAAAGTTGAATAATTGGCAAGTGTATCAGACATTAAATCATTGGAAATATAAGGATAAATTTTGTAATTATGATTTAAGTCATTCCATGCTGCCATTTTTGTTCCATCGTATCCCCTTTTCTGTATATCATGATATCCAATTCAATCAAATTATACGACCCACATACATGTACAGCGTCTATTAGAACGAAAAAATCCGTTTTTTTATCGGAGAATTACCTTAGAAATAATTATTTTTAATATAAAATATTAAGTCTTGCATATATTTAGTTACAGAAGTATCATTTTCCGTTTTTTCTTCAAAGTCTATAAATGATATTGATAATTTTTTGAAATCTTAAATAAATATTAAGCCGTATTTCGTTTTGAAAATATTGATTCCTTAATATTTTGAAATATTTTGAGTGAAGAATCGTGCGTGTGCGTTAACAATCGTGTAAGATCGTGTAACGTGTAGAATCGTGAACGTGAAAGATCGTTCGTGTAGCAGGTTTAATCGTGCGTTAATCGTGCGGAATCGTTCGTGTAACCTGATCGTTCGTGTAAGTTGTCAACAATAACGTTCCAGCCACTGTAGCTCATTGTGTGATTTTATCAACAATACCCGAATTAAAGTCATAGTATAGGTTCAATTATATCTTACTTCACATCATCACCAATCTTTTTCAACCAATGACCATTGTTTAAAAAATATACGCATGTATGGCAGCAATTACCATCTTTTCAGCTGTCAAAATCATTCGAATTTCGCGGGATTAAAGACGAAAGTAGAATGGTAGATGAATACCGATCCCGATCAGAATTAAGACGAAGAAAAACAGAAATAAAAAAAAATGAGGCGGGAGTATAAAACCGGGGTGGGCGGGGATGAGGATCTAGGAATATTTTTATTATGGCCTAATTTGGCGTGTTCATGAATTAGCGCATCATTGTCTGTGCCAAATGCGCTAAAGTTTGAAGTTTGAAGTCCGCATTTGAGTACACATACAGTTTATTGAACGGGAAGACGAAATTGTCCTGAATTTCATCTTTTATTAGCAACCATGATGGTAATCCAACTTTTCCACAATGAATAAATGCCTGAATTTCTGTAGGAATTACCAAAGCAGAATGTGTTGTTTTTAGAGCAGAAATACATCTTCTGTATGGGAAATGAAATTTTTTGTTATTTTTTATTTTTTCTTGAACAAAACAACAAGGAAATTTTTTTTAAGTTTCTACTAGATGCAGGAAAATGCCACCGAAAAGGACATCATTATGTAGCAAAGTTTGAAAGAGGTAATATTGTGAAAAGCTATATACAAGAAAATGTTTTCGTTCATACAGGATTATATCGTTTTCTGTCATCCATTTTAACTGGGTTTAGTTTCTCCAAAAAGAAGAAATATCATCCTTTTATTCAAAATATTCAAATCTGATTTCCACATTGCAATTAGACTCTGGTATTTGGTGGGTTTTTCCTCCCTCTCCCACCTCACAATTATTGAACTCCTTGTTTTTAATTAAAATATCCAAACCGTTTGCTTTCAAACCTCGATACTGTTTTACTCCACATATTACATGATTACCTTCACTATCAATACTGATTTTCCTTTTTATATCTTTTTTATTTAAATTTAATCATCTTCATCCTTCTTACATACATTTTACAAATAATTCAGGCTATTCAAGCACTTCTTTCAAGAGGTGTTTCTCTTCTTTAGTAATTTCGAAATTACCTGTTGTTTTATGCATTCAACTTTGTTATTTTCCACACCGCAATTAGCAAAGTCTCCCTTTCAAACTCTCAATCTATTATTTAATATGTTTTTCGTTTTCTAGTATAACTCCCCCCCCCCGCCCTTGAACTGTCGTTTATTTAAATTTAAGTATTTAAAACGTTTTTTTTTTCAGACCTCAAAACCATTTTTTTTTTACATTAGACATGATTATCTCCACATTTAATACAGACATCCTTCTTTTACCTTTTACTACTTGAAGCATCTTCGTCTTTATCTCTTTAGTACATAAATCAAAAATCATTAAGATTTCTCAAGCACTTATTCCAGAGGTGTATTCCAGTCTTACTAAAATTTCTTTAACCGTCGACACGGCATATGTATTAAAGATTTATTTACCCCTTCAAATGCATTGTATTTTTTCACATTTTACTTAACGTTTTGGTTAGGTGACGTTAATCCTAAACCATTTGATATGACTGTATCCATTATTTAATGATGTTCCTTCTTAAACTTTTCTATTATAAATATAAAATAATATAACTTTATTCAAGTAATCAAAGTATTTATTTCTATTGTTCTATAATTCTATCCTGTCTTTTAAACATCCCACACGGTCTATTTTTCCCAGTATTATTCATTTTTATTTTTTTAAATTGATTAATTATTAATCTTCTCCCTCAGTCTTTGATTTCATTTTGATTTTTTTACATCTGACTTAACATCTTGCATATCTGACAATAATTCGTGCACATCTGACATGATTGTCTTCAACAGTTCATTTTGTTTCTCTTGGTCCTTCTTTAACTTTTCTATTATAGCTACATTAGCATCTCCACATTCCTCTTTTAAACTCAGTTTAGAAATGTGTTTTAGGTTTTCCAAGTACTTTTTTCCAGTAAAGGTTTCTAGTCTTTGGCAGACATCTGACATCATCGACCAGGTGTCATCGAATTCTTTCTGAGGGGTTGAGGCTGAACTAACATGTGCAGTCAAACTGTTTCGGATTAACCTAATTCTCTCAATGTCATCACCCACAGATTTCTCTCCCACTGCAGGCATGTTGTTATCTCCCCATTTTCCTTTTGTTGGTTTAGGAATCTTTGAACAAATGTTTCTTATTAAGGTGTATGTTAAAGAAATGTCAAAATTCTTATATCCCGTATGTTTAGCACCTAGCAAGAGATTTTCTTGTTCTGGACGCAATCTTTGGTATATTGATGATGCTTTAACTTTGTTATAAATGAGGGAAGGGGGAACCTCCAACTCTAGAATGTCTCGGTATATCTGATTTAATACGTCGTTTGTTGCCATTCCAAGTTTTGCGGATCTAGATCTAGCCTCCAAGTCCTGTCGAGGAACCAATGGAGTGGCCACAGCGATCGCCTTAATCTGAAATATCATTTTACTTCGTTAAGCAAATTCAATCAAATCAATCTGAGAAGCAAATTTAAATTGATATTTTTCAAGGTTGAGAGAACAACCACATGTACAGGAAGTATTTTCTTATTCTAATACAGATTTTGAATAATTTCTGCTTCATCGATATATAAAAACAGATGTTATTGAATGAAAGAAAAAGAAAAAGTTCACGTTCTTATGAGCTACCGTGGAATGAGTAATAATTTTTCCATTTTGACGTTATTGAAGTCAAATAATAGTGCAAATATTTCTTTTAAAAATATAATTAAATGCCAAAAACATATGGAAAGTCAAAATATAATGTAAAAAATATAAAAAATGAATTTATTATTTTTTTTTTTAGAATTCATGAGGTACATAAGCTACAGTGCTTCATACCTGCATACTTATCACGCTAGTGTGAAGCGCCACGTTTCATGTAATCATGGATTCTCAAACAATTCAATCTTTTGTAATTGTTACAGAGTGTTTGTTTTAGAAAATCAGAGTTAATTTTGACAGAGTAATTATGTTAATGTCTAAAAAGAAAATGTGGATTTTAATTTCACATTTTCATTTCAGTTCAAGAGATACCCTTTTCTTTCAGGATTTGAACAAAATAATATTGGTCAAATACTGACATTTCATTTCTTTGTCTGCTTTAAAATGTAATAAAGGCTTTCATAAAATTAATTTTATTTCATCTTTAAAATGCTTGCCTGATAAGAGCATTCGATATGCTACATTACCTGTTTCCAGTATTTGATGATATCGCTTGTCATTATCACATGTTTTTCCTCTAAAGCACAGTATGGGCATTGGAGTGTCGGCTCTTTAAGCTCAGATTCCTTGATCACCTGACTTCTCTCATTGTCACAAAAACCTAAAGCTTTGCATTTGAAAGCAACATCGAAGTTCACGTTTCTGTGAAATGTACTAGACAGCACATTCAAGTCATCCTCAACTTCTCTTCTTATCTGGAGACAAATCGCTGTATCAACTTCTCCTTCAGTGAAAAACACCTGTAACTGAATTTCTGTAGGAGTCAGGCCGAGCAGAACGTAGTTTTCCATAAAGATAAACGCAGCTGCTGTCTAATAAATGCAAGGCTGTTCTTTTCCTTCCTTTTTTTCTTTGACAATGCTCCAAGGAATTTGCATGCACCTTGCTACAAGGCGATGAAAAATGCCCGCAGGAAGAACATTAAATGTAAAGCAGAGGATGGATGAGGCAGGATATAGTGAAAAACAGTTTTGGGGTAATGTCTTTTTGTTCATGCAGGGAACATACCATCTTTTGTCATCCATTTTAGCCATTAGCCCCAGCCTCTCCATGTACAGCATGATCTCATCTTTGTGTTCAAGGTATTCATTATTGCTCATTTTCCATATTTCAGACAATAAAATGTCACTCAATTCTCCAGTTTCACTGAATTTGTCCCATTCGAAGGCACATTCAAATAAATCCTCCTTTGCATGGTTTTTATCAGTGATTATATTTTTGAACGCATCTGCAAACCACTGAACATCCAGGATGATAACTTCCTTAAGGAATTCCTGATTAAAATGCAAAATTTCTCTGATATCATGAAAATACTGCATCATGATATTGATATCTTCAATTCTTTCCAATTTTATTTCTTCTGGCAAAGCTTCATTAAAGGCTAAAAGTGTTCTTTTATCAATTATTTTCAGGTATTTTTTTTCCTTGAAGAAGTTTTCAAACATAGCCCAGGAATGTGGAAGCTTTTCGCCCCAGTGATCAAGATTTTGAACAACATCAACAATTGCCTTTTTGATTTTTTCAATGCCCTCACTTTCATTGAATCCTATTGCAAATATTCGGTTTTTGTCAAGATGACTCTGCAATGACTTGTCTTTTGTTTCCAAAGTCTTCCAAATCTCATGGAAAAACTTTCCCTTTTCCTAGTAAAAAAAAAAGAGAGAAAAAACGCTATCAGATTAAATTATTATAAATAAGAATGCAGAGCAACGATCTCTTTTCCTTGATCGTGATTTACTGATTTATAAGTGTTTCGTATTATATAAAGTAATATGAGGGACATTTGAACTGTTCTGAAAATTGATTGATAAAATAGCAAAATTATTGTTTTTAATATCATTGGGAAGATCAGAAAAAATGTTGTGTCGTCACTTTTTAACTTTATATGACGTAATAACTCTAGAAATGACGCCTCATCCAAAGGTCTCATCCAAAGGACCCGCAACTATCTCTTCAAAGTGCCGAGCTCATGGCGAAGGAATAGTTGCTACCCATTTTTTATCGACTAAGGTCAGTCGCGGCCGAGATACGAACTCACGACCTCCCGATCACGGAGCGAGCGCTCTACCGATTGAGCTACCGTGAACGGTCTTTTTCGAGTCGAAAAGCAATATAGAGTTTTGAAGCACCAAAGTTAAAATAATATCTTTAAAAAATACGAACAGAAAGAAATCCAGAAATCCAAACCGTACGTTTCCTGTTACTCAAGATGCATTTGTGGAAATCTGCAGTGATATGCTTCATTTTTTATGCAGAACATGTTTGATTTCGTACAATGAAATGTTATATGAAGGATATGGAGATAACAAACAATATTCAATGTCAACCAATACAAAACAAGAGCAGAGCAAACACAGACCCCTGAGACGTCAGAGGTGGGATCAGGTGTCATGGAGGAGTGAGCATCCCCTGCCGACCGGTCACACCAACCGTGTGCTCCTTCTCATGATCGGAAAATAACGAAAAAATCCGTCGTCAATTCAGTGTATAAATAATGGACAAACAATTAGTATGAAAAATGTTAATCAGCATTTGACTCAATAAGAAATTGTATATCTTCGACCATAACAAAGATCAAAAATGGTCAAAGACAAATATATAAAACCATAACGCTACAGTTCTCCAACTAAAATTTTATTTGCTGACAAGGTCATTGTACCGAACATAGACCGTACGAAGTGATAACTTTAAACGAGACTGTTTATATTCTTGTTTCATCAACTTGTTTGTCAATAATTACCTCATCATAGAAATTGTTCATACGTAGAGCATGCTCTTGCGGATCGAATCAACTGAGATATATAAATTCCGTAAGCAGGTGATGAGGTGATGAAGGTATATTGCTGCATAAGTAAGGGAAGTTGACGATAGACAAGTTAAAGTCATCACGTTTATCATAGAGCTTGGTTATTAGATTACCATTAACGTCTTTTTCAAGTAAAATATCAAAGTATGAAACAGGTGTGTCAGACTCCTTAGGTATCTTTTATCTCAAATTCACCAGGATATATTGTATCGACACAGTATTGGCAATTACCATTGTTAATTGACAATATTTCGTCGATATATCTCAATTTCGAGTTCACGAACGTCCAGCCATATTATGTAAAAAAAAATCGTAAATAAATTTCTTTGATAGCATAACCGGACATGAACCTTGTTAATAAACAAACCATCAATTGAAATATGGAATTGCTGATAAACAATACCCTTCTCCCACTATATGATTACCACTATATAACTTTGAGGTATCTTTTCAAAGAAGCCTTTGACCACACTTTCCGGTTTTCTTTTAGTAAATAAAAAAACCACGAGTTTTCAGCATTCTGAACGTTTATGATTCTGTCGTCATAAAAATAGGATTGACATCAAACTATACATATTCCAGCTCTTTCTTATAATGTTAAACTTATTAACTTCTGTGAAAGGGTTTACTTTTTTCTGATCCGGAGAAAGGCCACATACATACAGACACGTTAATATAGTTCTGAGAAAGGAAACGAAAAACAAATATAACTTTAAAGGTATTCTGACAAAAGTTCAAGAATATCACACCTTCAACGCATTATCAACTTGTGTAAAAACACAAAGTGTATGATAAAGTAATAGATTAATATCATGTTCATGACACTGGATTTACTTATTTATAATTACGATTTTACAATTCTAAGAGAAATACCTCTTCTGTCTTTTTTTCAGCATGAGTGCCGACAAGTAAAACTGGAGCCTTTTCACTGCTGTATTGATGAATATTCTTTGCCCAAAATGTAACATACTCTAAGAGATGAAAAGAACATTCAAAGACTTCATGAAACTCGTCACACTTTATATTAAACACTCTTAAACAACCTCAGATGGTTTGTAACTGCTTGATTATATAGTTACTTTTCACAGTTATTGCATTTAAAAACGGGAAAATATTTTACTTATGATCAGCATGCCGTTATCCAAATTAAACTAGAAAATGCCACCTACATACGGACACACTAATATAGTTCTAAAAGAGGAGACGAAACCAAATATGAATCTAAAGATATTCTGACTGTAAAGTTAAAAAATATTTCATCTTAAAATCATTATTAACTTGTGTAAAAACAAAGTTTATGATATTGTATAAGATCACCATCATATTCATGATAACGCATTGATTTATTTACAATTTGAAGAAAGGTAATTCAAATTTAAGATAGTATAGTTATATAGTAATTCAAAATTTCCATATTGATCACCATAGTAAATATTTTTTGTTTATAGTTATCACCTTAGTTAATCAATGTGTCCAAGTGTTCACTATAGTAAATCGATGTGTTCACTGTAGTAAATCAAAGATTTAAAGTTATAACTATAGTAAATCGATGTGTCAAAGTGTTGACTATAGTAAATCTAAGATCCAAAGTTTTTAACTATAGTAAACAAAAGTTTTCATAATGTCAAATTCAGCACTTTAGTTATACATAGTTAACAATAGGTTTTTTGTTAGGGTAGATAAAGATTAAAACTTATTATATATAGAACAGAAAATAAGGCACTGGTTTAAGAATTCTTGTTGATGATACATATATTTACTGATTTTTCTCGTCTCTTAAGTTAATGACATACACTAACAGATTAAGGTTATGCTGATTGCCCCTTGAATTCAAAAATCGCCAATTATTATCTTTCCTTAACTTTATTATCAAAAGTTGACAACTGACAGCTGAGTCTTAAACATAAAGGCAGATTACAAATTTTGGTTTCATCTCTACTTATAGTTTTTTTTCCACTTACTTGGACAATCAAATATATAAAGCATGAATTTAGGCAGGGGACAATAACATGTAACAATGAAACATACGGTTTTATTTGTTTTACTCCCGTAAACTGTAATTATATGATAGAATGTTCATCTCTATGTCTGGAAATATGTTCACAGAATGATACACCTTTTTTCTGATAAATTCATAAATAAAACTTATTGACTGAATCAATTAACTTGTGTTTATCACTTTTTTCGTGCTGTCTTGTTAATTATATACTTAAGATGAAGTATATTCAGATCACGATAATTTATTTCAATGTAGACATACAACGACCAGATAAAATAATTAATTTAAACATTAATGTATTTTGTACTTTTAGTTCTTAATGACACTGATATCTTAATTTTGTAATTCACTAAACTTTATATTTGAGGAACATCGAAAGGTCAAACTCAACCTAAAAAAAAACTTAGGACATAAAAATCTTTTAAGATTTATTAATAGATTTACTATTTGACTATACATTTTAGTATAGTAAACTATAGTTAACTATAGTATTTTTGTAACGGTAGCAATGAACATGAAATTTCACCTTACAATTACAAACCTCTGTGTGTCCATCCTTTGTAAATTGAGCGTTCCTGACTACACACCTCTTCTCCTACCATTTCATCCAAGTTTTTCTCCATATTGAACACAAGTATAAAGAATGCTCGAGGACTAAGAAAAATCTGGTGTGAGGAATAATATGAACACTGTCCTGCAAAATCAACCATAGAAATGTTTTTCTCTGGTTCACCCGAGGCTCTTTTTGAAACCTTTAAAATACCTAAACTTTCTGAATTCTCAGCAACACATGAACTTTCCCTAACGTTTTCTTCTGCTTTTTTCAAAAATGAAGTCGCTGCTTCATCTGTTTCGAGTGACTCAATTTCTGTGTTCATGCTGTCACGTGTCATCTCTTCATCATCAGCCTCGCTATCAGTGTCTTCTCCATTATCCTCTGGGTCATCAATCTCCATTTTCATCGATTTCATCTCATAAGATAATTCTACAGGAGGTTTGGAAAAATCGTGATGTATACTTTTTTCATCAATTCTAATCCTAAAGCGTTGTTTTTGGTTTGACCAGTTTACTGTGAAAGAAACATGATGGCAATAAATGTCATAAAGATCTTTGTTTGAACAAATGTTTGAGCATTATATATTTGAACAAGTTTTTCTGTTTTTTTTTCTTGGAACCGCAGATTCAAAAGTTAGGAAAAGGCATCCTTGATCATCATAGCCACGAAATTTGTTCATCGTAGGATCAGGAATGAAGATTTCAAAGAATGAATTAATTTTAGAATATAATCAATGGATTCCCGGTTTAATATAAGATAATCTACTAAAAATATGTATATATAAAAAGCACTATTTTGGAAGATATGCCCTTGCTTATCAGAGCTTTACATTTTGTTTCTTTGCGTACTACCAAGGATCAGACGAAAAGATTTTTAAACAAAATATGAGCTGTCACTATTTATTTTACATAGCCCCACTTAGACCAGAACCCCTGACATTGTGGCCATGAATTTCACAATTTTGGTATAAGACTCAATGCTCATAACAAATATGCGAACAGTTTTACTGCAATAATTCCAGAAAATATTTTAAAAGATTTAATATTTTTGCTGTTTTTTGACCCCCAGGCCCTTTAGGCTTCAGGAGTGCAAGGGCCATGAAATCCATAAATTCTTTTCCTCTTCACTCATTCATGCTATGAGTGAAATTGTTCGTGTTATTCCTGTGAAATTGCAATTGTTTAATTGCTAACATGCGATCGCGACGGACTACGAACGTTTGACTAGGCACGACACCCGATAAATGAGGAAAACAGATAGCAATACATAATATTGCCTGTTACGCAAGCAATTTTTCAGGATGGTTAAAAAATTACCTTAAAACATCGTGACCTGTGTACAATATAGGAATTTTGAATTGGTTTGAAAGCATAATAAGTAAATTGTTTGGGTTTTTTTCTTTGCCAAATTTTCTCCAATCCTTAGAGCTAAAACATGGGACTTGCAAATATTCTCAAACAAAACCAGTGAAAGTATATTATTGTCAAAAAATATCAAGCTTATACGAGTTTATAATTAAATCAATACCGTTGATGGTGTCTGACACATCAAAAACGTCAGTCTGGATATCTATTCCTCTGGTAGATCTAGTGTTTTTCCAGATTTCCTCCAGGTCGATGTCCTTTAACCTCCCTAGTAGTGTTGTCTTCCCGCTGCCAGCACACCCAATCAACATCCCAGTGGCGTGGTACATGGTGGTCTTTCCTTTCTTGAGATTTTCCAGGAAATTTTTTACGGAGTCATCTCCTCTCATTATAATCTGTACTGGTATACCCACTATAATAAATAAAAACATATCTGACAAGACAGATACTCTACTTGTTTGATCTTCAAAGCACAGAAGGTGGGTAATTATGAATATTCTTTTTTTAATTGATATACTAACATAAACCAGAAAGGAATAGCCTATATAAATAGGTGTAATATCTACAAAATACATTGCAATTCCTTGAAATTCAAAAGTAGGTCGACATAACCTATATTTTGGTTAAGACACCCAAAAAACAAAGTTGAATCGATAACTGATAAAGTTCAATGATTTTGAACTACCAGTATTTTCTTAAATATCCATATATAGCCATGAATGCCAAAAAATGTTACAGTGACATATTTTTTGGTTAAATACAACAAGACATATCAAGTGACCAAAAATTGGCCCAAAGCAATTGACAAATTTGATAATCCAAAACCAATTAGTATCTATAATAATTAAATTCAGCAATTGTATTTGGAAAGTAGGTCAAGGTGACCATTTTTTTTAAACATTGCAAGGACTCATGATGCATCCACTTTGATGATACTTACTTCAAAGTGTCCAAAATATGATTCTTAAACAGTTTCAAAAATTAAAACCTGTATAAAATCAAGAGTGATTTCTAGAACAATCTTCGCCCTGGTGTAAATGTGCACCGCCAAGTTAATATATTTAAATAATAATATTTAAGTTCAGTGGATGTTTACGACAGATTCGTGCAAGAATAAATCCCATCATATGGCATGCCTCAGCAAATAGTATGCTAAAATTTCAAGCATCTGCAATTGCTGAGAAAACTGCTAGGAAAATTTGTTCTGTATTATACGGGAATACACAATGATTAACAAAAATCCCGTCATATGGCATGCTTCAGCAAAAATGTGCTTAAATGTCAAGCATGTGCAATTAGATATTGCTAAGAAAACTGTAACGAAAAAATGTTATGTGTTGTAAAGGCAGACGCACGGATAAACAGAAAATTGAATTTTGATTTGAACAAAAATAGATTCTGGCATATGAAATGCTTCAGCTGAAAATGTGCTAGAATTTCAACAATTTGCAATGAGTAGTTGCTGAGAAAACTGCAGCGAAAATTTGTCATCTATTGTTTGGACAGACGCACAGATAACAAGACGTTGGTATCAGTTTGAACAAAATAAGTCCCAGTTATTCATTTTTTTAAAAAATATCCTTCGCCATGAAAGTGTCTATACATATAGGTGTACCAGATACCCAAGTTTGGCTTGAATACAGGTTATCCTTACATCTTAACACACGCAGACAGACTTTTTTTTCTAGTTAACCTTCGCATATTTTTTTTTGGCGTAAAGGAAATTAAGGAGACTAACGCATAACCCTCCCCCCAAAGAAAACCAAACTAAACGTACACTTGCTATATACTAATTCATGTATGGATTTGTCCTTCATTGTGACATGAGCAAACATTTCTTCTCCAAGTTTTTCTATCAGCTGTTCGGTTTGATTTGGCAATAACCAACAACAAACTTCTTCTTCATTCTCTCTTTTCGAATAATTTGATGTTCTACAATACTTTGCAATGTTTTCTTTCTCTGCCCAAATTAGAAACATATCAACAAATTTCGGAACTTTTGCAAATCTTAGGAAGCAGGTGTCTCTAAAGAAATTGCAAGAAAACTCCACATTGGAACTATCCTGCTTAAGTACTGGTTTGTACTTTTTTATTTTGTTGAGATTTAATTTCTTCTTAATCTTCTTGAAATTGAAAGCTTTATCCACAGCATTGTATTTATCCTTCCAATTTTCTTCTTTTAGATTTAGTTTGTAGTTCTGGCAAAGAAGAAGGCACATCAGAACTGCATCTCCATCTTCAAAGAGAGACATATATGTAAAATATCTCCTCATTTCCTTTCTATTAGTAACAATTATGTCGAAGCAATACAGGTTTATTTTCAACTCCAACAAATTTTAAGTAAACATATTTGTTATGCTCATAAAGATTATATTTATGCTACAATTTAAAAAAAATGACTTTTACATTAACATTGTTGTCATGGTTTCTTAAGTATCATGAAGTTCAATGATGTGGATCAGCATAGATTGATGAACAGATATATTTTATTTTTATAAAATCAGATTTAAGTCTTAAAGTAAAAGACGAGTTAACATTTAAAAAAAATAACATATATATTTTACATACATAAATATAAATAATTTTTAGCATGGGTTATGATCCTTAACAAAATGGTGTGCCTTTTCTACTAATGTTACGATTTTGATAGGTGATTTGATGACTAGTTATGGTTAGTAAAGAAGGGAAATGCTGATGTTATTGAAGCTCTGGAAAGGTTAAAGGTAAGAATGGACAAAGGCTCAGGTAAAGGTTATGAGATCTTTAAGTCAGGTACTTTAAGAAAGGAGTATTGAAATTCACATTCTTCAAAGTCACATTCTAAATTGTTACAAACATTTTCTCTTGTGAATATCACGAAGCAATTTCTCTACATCTCTAACGTCATGACTTTTATGATCATCAGGGGTTGTAATGCAGAACTCACACAAGGCAACCTCACATGGGATACAGAACCAGGACAATGTTCCTCTAGGATGCTTCACACACTTCATCTTCTCCAGAGGGAGTCCTGTAAATTTAAAGAAATATTGAATATTGCAAATTTATAAAAAAAAAAAATATATATATTTTATGTACATAGGGATAGATATCTGTTCAGCAATCTTATATGATCAACTTTTCAGCAGTTTATCATTTTAACTGATCGACTCTTTTTTTAATTCCTTTACTTCAAATTGCAGGTTCCCTAGAGGAAGTTAAAAAGAAAAAAAACAATTTTTATTACCTTTAGACAGACATCTTTGAAATATTTTATCTTCCTTAAACTTTAAAAGCGAGCAATAATAGATCGCAAATGGGATAAATTAGGATCGGGGTGGGATGTTAGAACTTGAATATATATTTCAAAGGACTGTTTTCACATTAAAAGAAAACACTTGCTGTGGCTTTAAACTCGACATTTAGATATATCGACAATATATTAGTTAATACTAAAAAATGTATGTTTTGGGCAATATGATTAATTATTATATAGTATATTTATAGTCCCTATATAATCTATACAAACGCAAACAGTTCATAACACTACATATTCACCGGATTTGACGCCATATTCACCGGAGGGTCAATGCACGTGCAACGGCATTGTGACGTCACAATCAAAACATCAAACAACGTTGTAAACGATGGTTGCAACGGCCGCAGCGAGCTACGTATCGGTGCAGGAAAACAATTATTCAAACCTATTTCAGGATTATTTTTTAACAGCTGGACGTCTTACACATAGCGAAACTTGGAAAGGAAAACACGGAGGCTTCAAACAGTAATCTGAAGATTTTTTTTATTTTCAACAATGGGAGATCGCAAATGAAAATGGTGTCATCATACAGCCTTCAATGTCTTATCTATTCAAATCCCTACTGTATAATAAAACAATTCTAGACTCTTTTGGTGTTGAATATGGTTTGTTATTCACCAGAAAAATATCCATATTGACCTCGGCTTCGCCTCGGTCAATATGAATATTTTTCTGGTGAATAACAAACTTTATTATATGATTGAATAATTTTCATCTCTCTGATTGGCTGAGATCCAACTATGTTAGAAAAATACTACGTTGTATTGACCTGCACGTGACGTTCCAGGTCAATACAAGGATTTATTTCCTTTACATTGATCTAAAAATAGATTTGGAAATTCCAAATTGATACAAATTGATTTGGAAAGCTATTTAAACTACTATAACTATTTTTTCATATGAAGAAGACATAAGCGAATATATATTTTCGGGCGAGGATGGTAAGAGGGGATGCAGGGACACTCCTCCAACACTTTTACTGAACAACAATTTTTACTTTTTGGCAGTCAGTTTTTCCTGATGATACTCCTTCTTTTAAACATCTATCCTAGATGACTGACATAAGACTGACATAGTTTTTTTTCATGGCAACAAAAATTGATAAAAAAAAAACTTTAAAAAAATAAATACGACCTGTAAGCTTGATTAACATTTTAATTCTGCTTCTCTCCAAGTATTAGGAAAGGACTTAATTAAATGCAAACAAGTAATGGGTTTTATCATTTTATTAGTGAATCATATAATAAAACAATTGTTGCTGTTTTTTCGGTCAATACAATGATTAAGCCATCTTCGAAGTACAATATTCACCTGGCCCTCAGGGCACGGTGAATATTGTACTCCTCAGATGGCTAAATCATTGTATTGACCTCAAAACACAGCAATAATTGTATAATATTCAACACCAAAAGAGTCCATAATTGTATAATAATTTTGACTTCTCACGTCTTATATTGAAATAATCTCTCATTTACATGCCTCATTTGTGGGATTTACCAGAAAGAAAAACCTGAAAACTCCTTCTTCTTAAAATTCCTTGGTACTTATACGCTTAAGATAGGGTGTTTTAAATGACCCTGATCCATTTCAAATGTTACTTAACTATTCTTTTGTAGAATTATATATTATTTTTTTAATTAAGAATGCTGTGTTGGAAAGTTGCTTGATTGAAATTATTTCAATTGTTCTGGATGGAAATCATATTAAACAGAAAGACCGACAAAAAATAATCCGTCTTTATCTCATGTGCTTATATTTCAAAAAAGAAAAATTTAGTTATAAATCCTGTTTGAAGGTGTTTGATATTCAAAATTTGGAGATTCATTTGTAGATATTAATATAATCAATTGCGTATCTATATGGTAGGAATTGTCTCTCAAAGTTTCATTGAAAGGAGAATAACTCTTTTTGTATCATTTGTTATCAAATAACAATGTAGTAGTTACAAAATTAACTTTGTTTGTTTATATACAACATTTAAGAGACAACCATGCAGGCATACATAAAAATAAACGTCACCTGAGGTTATGGCGCAAGTGAGATAGACTCAGTGAGAGATTTGCAATATATATTTTTCTATCATTATTTAAAATTCAAAATATGTATACAGCTTATCTTCCCTTTTCTCCCTTTTGTGGATTAGTTACAATACAACATGCCAGGACAATATTATTTTCCTTAATTTGAAACCACCGAAATCAACCCTGGCATCATTTATTACAAGGTAACTGTTCATTCTACTCTTAATAAGAAAAACGATCAATGGAGCTGGGCATGGATGTCAAGATATTGAAAAACATCCATAATTTAATTAGTTACACAGTCATTTGGGGACCTTATAGGAGTCTTACAGGGTGTGAAATGGAATTCCGCATTGGTCGAGGCGAAGTCAAGTCCCGATAGGGATTTCCATTTCATACCCTGTATGACTCTGTATTAGGTCCCCTAACTGACTGTTTCTTATGCCATACCAATAAGAATTTTTGTTCGTCGGACCGGCGCGCATTTATTTAAACAAAACTATACAAATTATATTCAAATCCCCGCACCATGGGAATTCTGAGCTGTTTTCTGTTACATTTCCCTTCTGTTTATCGTATTTTTAATCTACTTACTCTGCAAATCAGAAAAAAAATAGAATTCTTCACTCAAATTTACAGTACAGGCAACGCGGATCCCGTATTTCCCGCGTCCCCGCCGCGGTATAATCACAACGCGGTATTTGGCCAGGTAGACAGGTAAATCGCGTTCCCTCCGCGGGAAATTCATCACTTACCTGTCCCCACCGCTGTTAAATCATCGATCAATTACTGACAATTAGTATCGTAAACAAACGGGAGTTATCTCCCCGAATTGTAATTTGCGAATTTTCCCTGTAACATAAAACAAACAAACAAAAAAAAACCGTGTGTTTATTAATAAATTTTGCTATGAATAGAATTAAAACTAAGAAAAAATAAGTTTATTTTTGTTTCAAAAATTACATAGCAATCTTTGAAATTGAATAGAAAATTTTATTAAATTGTTACGTCTGTGCAATCGGTTAATTATTTTGCGTTATTAAGAATCCATCAAGAAACAAAATTAGATACTAGAAATTTTAATTAGTTTTTTTTTTAATCTTCATATTATATGCAAACTGTAATAAATGTTGAACTCAGACTGTTTAAGTTTCGATGAACGATTTTTAGCATTCATTAAAAAAAAAAAGATGTACATCTTTTTAAAAATGTACATCTTCATATTGTTTATTAATTAATTTCGATTTATTGTATATAAAATGTACAAGCTTTTTCTTAAAGTGTCAAATTACCGGAAAACATCCGATGACGAGCATTCGCAGTTACATGTAGTGGGCACGTGAACTTAAATTTTCTTTATCCAAGATATCAAGAAAAAGTTCTGTTCTTCTTTATTTCTCATCGTTTATGTTCTGTTCCCAAATTAAGTTAAATTAATTAATTTTCTTTAATGTATTTCCCTCTTTTATATAAATGTACAGGCATTTTTCTCAAATTGTCAAATGACCGGAAAGCATTCGATGACGAGAGTTAACTTTGAGCACGTGAACTTTATACAAGAGATCAAGAAAAAACATCGTTTTTCACCTTCACATTAACATATTTTACTTTTTAATACAATGTCTTTCTTTTTAATTTTAATATTTCTCGATTTTCGTGTTCAATAGATAAGATAATATGTGCAGGTGTAATGATAAACTTCACAGACGAAATTATAGTTTATATTAATAAATATTCAATGCAAAAATTCATATATTTTTGTTTTCTTTTACAAATTCTGTTTCTATGTGTATTAAGTAACGCTCGCTGGATGTGCACATCGTTGTCTAGGCATTCAACAACACATTTGATTCATTGTTTCATTATTATTTCATCGATATCATTTTCAGATTCGATATTAGCCTTGGAATTTGTGTCAAATTATTGTTGCTTTTTTTAAACAGAGTGTATAAAAAGAATAAAGGTAAAAAAAAACAACTTTTAAAACAAATTAATGAAGTATTTGATATAAATCAATTCAAATAATGATCCATTACTATGTTATTTCGTGTCTATTTATATCTGTACCAGTTAGAAGATTGAAAGAGAGAGAGAGAGGAGATAGAGAGAAGAAAAATATCACAATATTAAGGCACGTGCATGATCGTTTTTCCTCCTTTTTGATCAGTATATCAATTTCTTAAGTGTAGCGAATAAAACTACCGCTGATTTATCAGTTTATTGACCATTTGTCGAATTTGTCTAAGTTTTATTGTTATTTATCGAGAGACTTGTTAACTTTATGATCCACTTTCTTCTTTCGTTTAGCATATGTACATGACATGTAATTTGACTTACTTCCCTTTTTGTCGCCAGATTACAACGACAGATTTTGGTGGTAAAATAAAATGTATTTTGTTATAAAATTTGATTAAGAAAAACACAGTATATTAAAATTGTCGAATTATTGAAAATATTTATTTGAAACAAAAAATTTAAAAAGGATTCTGTCTGCAACAAAAACATTCTTTATTTCATGCATTTCAATTCATGAGCTACACATGAAAAAAAAAACGGCTTCGTTTTACAATGTCGTAGGAAAACGCATATAGGTAATACACTCAGGTAACATCCTGTGTATATAGGTAGTATGTACATTAGACAGCGTCGTTCCCTCGGGGCTTCTCATCCGCTTCGAGTAAGCTCCACTCCACACCAAACTTACCTGAGGAAAACCGAACGGTTACACAGACATCTGAAAACTTGAAGCATGGCAACTTGCTGATTAAAATTAGTTAATTTCTGTGTTGTGTGTTCAAATATTTTAAGGGCCCATATTTGTGTTTGTGTTTTATTTGAACCGGAGAAATCTGAAATTTGTTTATGTTCATAAACATGATTTTAGTAATTTTCGAAAAGAGCAGAAAATAGAAATACAATCAAATACTAGCTATGATATTATTTAGCGATATCATGGCATTCTTTGAATTTTAATTATACCTTTTTAGCAATTTGAAGATCATTTGGGATGGCATTATTGATTTTGAAAATAAACTTTAAGTTCATATATTCGATAAATTATTCGACTTTTTTTCATCCTATACTGTACATGTATTACTGTTAACAGACGTTTTTGAGAATTAATTAATTTTGAGTGACCATTGGTAAAAAAAAAAAAGAAAGATGTTTTTTATTAAACAATTTGATAAAACTTAAAAATGAATTTTAAAGAATCCATGTAATGGTATAAATCTATTAATATTAATGTGGTCGTAATCCTCCCCCCCCCCTCATTTCGACACAATTAAAAATCGACAATACTTTACAGGTAAGAACATCTAAGCTGAAGAATAACGGTAGCGGGCCCCGCCGCGGTGTAAACACGGTCTCAGGTAGCACCGCGATCAAAACCCGCGACGGTGTAACGCGGAAAGGATTAATACACCGCGGAGGGGACGCGGTCTAATACAGGATCCGCGTTGCCTGTACTGTATCTATTCCCGCCTAAAAAATTTTCCTACAATAAAGTAATTATATTATTATTTAACCTCTAGCCTGCTCGTACTTTTTTCATCAAATGTCCGACGAGCAAGAAATTAAATTGGTGTGGCCTTACGAATTTATTCCTCACATGATATTATATATTTTATAAATACACATAATAGAAAAGTACAATTAACCGCCGCTAGAATTGTAACCGGACTTCCTATTTTTGTGTCTAGATAAGCACTTCATTCTGAAACTGGGTGCTAAACTTTAAAAACCAGACGATATATTACTAAAATGACTACTATGTTCGAAATTCACACGGGACGAGTACCGAAATATTTGCAAGGTATTACCTCCAATAAGCGTGAATATTATTAGTTATCCAGTTTGAACCTGAGTGTGTTCCCATAAAAATTCTTTGTAAAACATCAGAGTTTGATCAACTGTGTCTTAATCTATCGATCAGATAACTAGAGAAAGTATGTATTGTGACGTCATGTTTTTTTTACCCCCGGCTCAAGTCGAGTGCACGGAAATTTACACCCGACTTTGTAACCAATCCAAGCTTACAAGCTGCTTAGGAAAGAAATACATGTATCCACATATTATAACAAACAAGATTTTGTTGTTCCAAGGTGTAGATTAGAACTACATGTATTTAGACATCCATTTGTAACTGATGCTACCAAACAATGAAACTTATCAAAATCAGAGACTAGAAAAACCGTCTCAATCACAACATTCAGTAAAAACGTAACGACAAAAAAAAAGAAAACAAAAATTGATAATCCACCATCAAACTTTTCTTTTAGTAAACAATGCACAAATATCATTCAAACCAAAATAAGGCATTGCTGTATACTTAACAATGATCTATATCAACGAAACATTGTAAATAAACAATTTCGTTTATGAGGAAAACAATGAGTCGTGTACCATTTCTTGTTTGCTTGCACAAATTATTCTAATGCTTAAAGTGCTTTTTTAAATCATTTGTTCATCCTTAATTTGGTTTCTATCGTTACAAATCTATTAAAATGTGGTAATATTCATTTGCCTTTACAGATTAATAATAGTATTTTTACTATTTTTGCAGCTCTTCATAAACTGATTGACAAAACATGGAGATTCTCTAAATGATTTATTACATTAATTTGAGATATTTGTTGAATTTAGCTGATTAAGGGTTTAAATTAAAAGTAAGTCATTGAATCCTATGCATATTGAAATAAATATCTTGAAATTGTTGTATGTTCGCAAATACAATGTATTTGCAGCTGGTGGGAGTTGATTTACAATGTATGCCGCTGTTTAAGTATAAATACATGTATTTATTACACACTTAGTAATAAATACAGGTGTTTTGCATATGCGATATGGCTGACGTCACAATAGCCGTATCAGCCCTGCAGGGCTGATACGGCTATTGTGACGTCAATATCACACCCTTAGTAAATCAAACCACAAAAACAGTACTTTTGATCATACACATTTTTGGTAAGTTCATATTCTCTTAAATTTAATTTTTTGAAAATAAGGTAAATCTTAATTTACAAATACATGTAATAGATTATTTTCAAATTACGGATCGAGTGCATTGAAATAGAAGTAGAAACATACCCAAACCGAATGAGACAATAGACCATGTACATGTATGTAAGAAGTCCATGCATGATTACTTATTTTCTTCGCAACATAATGTATGCTGTATTTTATTACTAAGTATGTAATAAACATATTAATACATACCCTTTTCCACATCACATCCTGTATCAGCCCTCGACCAATATCAGCCCTCGGGCCTTCGGCCCTCTGGCTGATATTGGTGTCTCGGGCTGATACAGGATGTGATATGGAAAAGGGTATGTATTATTCTCTATATAACTAAAGAAGGGGACATTTATTAGTAGTTAAATTAGATTTACAATGAAGCACTTGAACAATATATTTTTATATTAGGTTAATATAACATAATCCAAATACAGTTACATATGAAATATAATTATTTGTATATACATGTACATTGATCTGAAAAAAAAAACATTCTGATTGTTTTGTTTAGGTAGGTTTCGTTTTGATTTCGTTTCGTTCCGTTTGGTGTCGTATTGTTTTGGTAGATTTCGTTTCGTTAGATTTCTTTTTGTGTCAGTTCGTTTCCTTTCGTTTCCATTTTGTTTCGCATTTTACAGGTACCAAGGAAAAAAAACGTTGGACACCGATGTTAGTATTTTCACTATAACATTATAACAGAACCTCTTGAAATTTTGAATACGTTTTCTAAAAGCTTTTCAAATCTACAGACAAGCATGGAAGATACGTTTATACGTTGGCTGTGCAATAAATAATATCCTTGGTTCTCCGGAAGGAGCAAAAGACGCTTTTTGGTTTAGTTTTAATGAATGGAATTAAATATTGTCTTTTAAAGCAATATGAGCTGTATCCTCGAAAATTTTATTTTTATTTAAAATGTGCTATTTTGATTAATTTGTATGTAATTCAAACCCTTATGACCAATAAGCCCAAAATAAAGTTTTAAAATGTTTCAGAGGAAATATTTCTGTACAACCGAACATACAGTTTTATATAAGAAATTATTATTGTACAGGACGACAATAATTCAATTTTGCTTTGATTAAAGCTAATAAAAAAAATTCCATTGCGAATATGAACAAAGAAGTTTATAAATAATTTATTTTTCTGTCATTAAATTAGTTAATCACAAATTTGCAATAAAATTTTCCGATGTCAAACATGCAGCTCATATTGCTTTATTTAAAACACATGCCCGTAACCTTTCTATTCAATGTCTGATTGTTTTTAGAACTCATTTTGAGTATGGCCCTTCGTATACTGGAATGTGGCAGATCATATGATTTGCTCGACTTGTTTTGTCTTTCTGGGAGTGTTATTTTCAATTCAAAAGGTGACAGAAGATCGTTTATTTGACAAAACATTAGCTTTCTAATTCTGGTTCCATCCTGTAATAAACCTATCGATTAAAAAAAACATCTTACTTTCTAGACTCCTCCGGGAATTGAACTGCCTTCCCAAATAGAAGTTTGAAAAACTAGACCATTTATATTCAAGGAAATGGCATATAAAACTGTTTTATGGACTTTGAGAATGAATACTGTTCATTATCTCCATATCCTTCTTTGTCCTCTTGCAATTCTATGCTCTTTTCAGATTGTGATTCTGATTTTGTCAGTGCATCTTATTGTAAATTTGTTTTGAAGGGTTAAAAGCAATGGGTTGCATTATCTGTTTGAATTTCAATAAACGTAGATAATTTATTTTTTTGGTATAAGAATTGTCTTGATATTCTTACACACTGTCGCTGACACTCATTTTTAAGCGGTTAGCTTTGCCTGCCGCTTTATGGCATGTGTCCGATTTTAATCGACACCGGAAACTTCCATAAGGCGCTACCTATCGACAACGGAAACTTCAACAAAGCCTCTGCCTAGTACCTATGATTTGTTTCTAACACATATTACATATGTTAAATAAAATCAAGACTATCAAAACAACATAATCTTTCGGTTTTTTAATTTATTTCTGATTTTGTTTGTAAATGAAATAAATTTATAATTGTTGTATTAAAAAAGTTTATGTATAGGAGCATTTGGTGTCGAGATTAAATTTCCGTAATATCAGCTGATTGCGATCGGGCCCTGTGACGAAATTCGAAGTCAGCATGAAGTTTAGCTGATAACATTATCAGCGCGTTAGATTTAAACTTTAGTAAGAAATGTATAGCGAGAAATATCATATTTAAACCCAATGCTACACGTAAACCAGTAGGCATTTCCGATTTATGTGTTAAATTGAAGCCTGAATCGAACAGGGGGTCAAAATGGCGTTGGACACCTTGTGTATTTATATATAGAGGGGGTAGAATGTTGCGATATTTGGCTAATTAAGAGACTTACTGATAAAATGCAGGTGGCTGTGTTTAATTATAAGGCACCCCTCATGAACAATAAATATTTGACCGAATTATGCTACTGGGCACAGGGAGGACGGGTTAATTACTGGCTAAAGGGATTGAAGGTTATTACCGACTGCAAAACATCGGAGAATCTCTCGATCGAGTTTCATTTTCCAAAATATTAAGACATCCCTTTAATTAACTTAAGTAATACTAGAACACGAAGAAAGCCTTTATATAAAAATACTGAATACATCTGTAAGTTGTACAGTTATGAATTACTTCCATAACGAAACGTTTGTTTTCTTCTCCTTTTTTCTCAATTGAAATTATTTAAAAGATGATAAAAGCTTTGTTTCCAGGGATAAATTTTGTACTTAGTCTAATTATTACAAACGACTTTAAACGATCACATTTTTATTTAAAAAAAAATAATGGGAGCCTGAAAATACTAAAATTAATTTTTAAAAATTGGAGAAAAAAATTTAATCGGCATTCGATCCTTTTCTTAAAATCAGCCGATATAAAATATGCACAGAAAATCTTGACAATAAGCACAAATTGAAAATTATATCTAATGAATGATTAATTCTGAAAGTTTCCTAAATTCCTATGCAAGGTATAAGTTGTAAAAATACTTTTTAAATTTTAATTTGTCCAATTTGTAAATTATCATTTTGAGCCTTTGAGAAGAAATAAAAATTAAAATACATATTCTTACAGACATATTGATAGAAATTTGCATACTTGTTTTTAGTAAAAAAAAAAAAACCAAAAAAAAAAACCCAATGTATTGCTGATGTAAGACGGCGTATTCGTGCCATTTAAACAATGTAGAAATATTTTTTAAAATCGTTTGTACGATTTACTAAATCGTTTGTACGATTTAATAAATCGTTTGTACAATTTAGTAAATCGTTTGTACAATTTAATAAATCGTTTGTACAATTTAATAAATAGTTTGTACAATTTAATTTAGTAAATCGTACAAACGATTTATTGAATTGTACAAACGTTTTATTAAATCGTACAAACGATTTACTAAATTGTACAAACGATTTATTAAATCGTACAAACGATTGACTAAATCGTACAAACGATTTACTAAATCGTACAAACGATTTACTAAATCGTACAAACGATTTAATAAAATATTTCTACATTGTTTAAATGGCACGAATACGCCGTCATACTTATGCGACATTCTGAAGAAAGTGACAATGATACCTAGGTAATTCTTGCAATGGACAATTAAATTGTTTGTTATACACTGACTTTTAGTTAACCTTTGAATTTTTAAAATACTAGTATTGATGGATTTAACAACAATTTTCCTTTTCACACGTTTTTTTATCAAAATACAATATTTACAATATTTCATGAAAATATTTGCCAAATACTCAGTATATGTTCGTTTATACATATCGTGCGAGACTCTTTTTTAAAATAATTGTCATATACCATTTACTTATTGGAACATTTAATTGTATGAAAAATCGATAATGTACATTTCTTAAAACTTTATTATCTTGTTTACTTGTCCTTCCTGTGATAGAAAAAGTTCATAATATTAATAAACGGATGTACTCAGTGTCTGTATCTAAATACAGAATGAACAGTGATCGGTCTCAAAAGAAAAACGGATCCTTGAAAGTTCCGGTGCCAAGGAGAAACAAGCATCCCCAATGACAGGTCACACCTGCTGACCCGCAGTGAGCCTACGGAACTGAAGCTCTCTGAAATTAATTAATTCTCTGCTCGTCCATCCGTTTTTCTCAGACTAGCCAGCTAAAGATCTATGTACAGTACTCCTAATCAATTAATCTAAAGAATTTGAATTATCATTTTATTTTCTTTTTGAGTTGTTTGCCATAGAGCCTTTATAGTTACCTAATTTCAGAATCAATAGAGCATGAAAGACAATTAAATTTGCAACATCAACATATTTTTTTTTTCGTTCTGAGCACTTTTGGACGCCACCAATGGAGACAATTAGGGAGAATTTTTTGAAATTGAACTTCCTGTCTTTCGAACTGAAAATCTCAGGTTGATATTTTGAAACAAACATTTGTGACAACAGTCTGGGGTGTTATTGGTTATAGCATTTAGTTAAGTACTACAAAATTCAGTGTGTCTGATTCTTTGCTGATGACATTGGACAAAGATATGCATGCTTACTTTAATATCATCATTCAATGCATTTTTTGTTATTGTACACTGTACATATTCGATGAAAGCATGCTAACTGCTTTTCAGTACTTTCAGTACTTTGATTTTTCAAAACATAGGGTGACCACTGAGTACTAAGATCTTTTACTGTCAAATCTTTCTTTAGAATAGTGTCAACTATCCCCAAATTGCTGCTATCACATTTGCTATGCGTCTTAAAGTCAGTAAAACATCAAACGTGATAATTAGTTGATTTTTGCAAGGAGAACAGTGGTTGTTATAAATCCTTGTAGCAAAAACGGTGCCAATTTTTAATGCCCATTATATCCTTGTTGTTCCTTGGCACCCACCTGCTAATGTGATATTGTTGGCTGTAATTTTCAAAAGTATTGTGATTATTTTTTGGGAAGATTTATAGCAGCTTTATTAAAGCGTTTAATTTCACTCTAGTTTACTACTTCTATCCCATTCATTTTTAATGCAGTGTCTCGGATAACACATGTTTTCCAGCCTCTTACACTGAAAATATGAGATGAAAAGTGATCATATAAACTAATAGTTCATTAAAGATTAAATCAAAAGAGAAAGTCTAGCTTTATGTTATGATATAATATGTGCTGTATGTCATAGAGTTCAAGACATTATTTATTGAACAGCCCTTGTACATCTTCTGCTGGGGAAAAATTCCCATAGCTGCACGATATTGCATATTTTTAAGCTAACTACCCATTGTCTTTGATTATCTTCATGCATGATGATATACATCATCACAATACATGTAAGGTTTTTTTTTCCTGCAAATAGGAAAAATGTAAGTGTCCATTAAAAGTATCAAAATTGGCCTCAATATTATGATCCATTCTTTATTTGTGAATAATGACCTTTGAGGGAGTTCAAGAATCCCTCCTCCCGATCCCTTTCTATAGTTTAATGTGTAGACCAAGATCGAGTCTCTCTGTACAGTTGAAATATAGTTTTATATACGATTGTTTTGAAAATGATCAAATCTTACAAGTATATTAACATATTTGACTTTTCCACTCCGTGCACCTTTCATTTCTTTAGAACTAACCCCATCCCACCCCACCAGAATATAACTGAATAAATAAGGAGATAAAATAAAAACCAATGTCATTAGAAATATTCATAGTGCTATAACAAGAACAAGTTAGATATTGTTATTAATTATAAATACTAATTCTTAGACTTGATTCGTTATTTAGATCAAACGGAAAGAAAGAATGTCAACGAGTAATAAAGAATATGTGTTCACCGTCAATCTGTTGGGCAGTCGTTTTAATGCTTACAACTAAAGCTTAGATACCTTCAGGTACCAATTGTTATTTCAGCTAAGTATGCCTTCGCAGCCTTTGAATCATTTATAAAATATATTGTAATTTATTCTTGAAAAGTCTAAGCTTTTAATAAGACATCTTTAGACAATACCGTACCTTGTTCTTTGAATTCCTTGATTTGATCTATTATTTTTAGTATTCGTGTTCTCAGGGTGTGGTCATCCGTAAATCTGATAGTAAGAGTGTCCTCATGGTCAGAGTGGGTTTCCGTTACATCCATAGTCTCCTGTTTCTGCCTGCATGTGAAAAAGTATTTAGCACACAAATTATGTGTTAAAATAGTGCAAAATGATTCTGTGATTAATAATTTCTGATATTGTGATAAAGGTAAGCAAAACGTCCTTTAGAAAGACATTTACCATTTAATTGGAAGAAATACGCATTTATAAAGTTGACATTCAGTGGTGGGTTTAGATTAGTTTGAGTGATAAATAGCCAAGTAGCTTACTTTACTTCCTCTTTCAATCGTGTCAACTCTTCTTTTAGATTGTGAGACTTGCAGATAAATCTGGCCGTAGCGCCACTAAGTATTACAGTGTGCACAGGTTTGTGGGCTTTTAACATGTCTCGCAGTTTGTCAGCGGCTTTAAGGACATCTTCTGAAATTCCCTCTACCTCAACTACTGACTTGGTGTGAATAATTTCGATCACAACCATCAGTGATTTCTGGAGGGCCTTTATCTCCGCATCCCATACTTTGGAAATCATTTGCTCTACATTATAAGACGCAAAAGGTACAATAATTTTTTGGAAACAATGTAGGGTATATTGCAGAGCTTTTTTCGCATCTGTATATGTTAAGGCTAAACAGTGTAAAGCTGGATCGGTGATATTTTGTTTTTCTATGAATATCACACCAGAAATCAGACCGACTGCCTTGATTCTTTGCCTGAGCTTTTCGATACAACCATCCCGCTGAAGTATGTTAAATATATTCGTACTCACTGGCTCCGAGAAAGCGCATACAATGTTAAGAAATTGCAGAAGTTCTAAGTTGTGCATCAACACGAGATATTTTGGACCTCGAAGCGTTATTGCACAATTTTCCTCTCTGAATTCAACTGATAAATTAGGCATATCTTTATCAATGGATGCCGTTTTCATGAAAAGGTAGTGATGTTTTGTTTTGCAGTAAATATTTTTCTCTATTATGTTGTCATGTTGTTCTGTTGTGCTGACGATGACTTCCTCATACAAGTGTTCCTCATCGACAGTCTCGTTACTGCTGGCTCCTGTCCTTGGTAAAAATTCCTCACTCTCGCTATCACTGTTTATTATTTTAATATTTCCATGGCCAGTTGCCATCCTTTCAGATTAAACGAAAAATCTATTTTAAAAAATCCAATCATAAACATCTATTTTTCTTTCCTTTTAGATAAAAGAAAACATCTATCAAAATATTCATTTAAATGCAATTCCTATCGCAGAAAAATCTCAATGACAGAACAGAGATAATAAATCGAATATCTTTTCTGGTTCTAACTTCTTAATTAACACAAATAATTGTTTTGTTTTTTTTTTATACCTTTTGCTTTGGAAATCCTCAGTAGTACTTTCGGTTTGACAACCCGATTCTTAAAACGGTTTGACAACCCGATTCTTAAAAACTTTAGTTTTCTATTTCATTTACGGTGTCTATTTAAATGTAAACTGTGTCGTGCTTAATTGAAAATTACACCCTGCTATGAACACAAGGTTACACAGATATTTATGTCATTAGCAACGTTATTGACAACGTTTTGAATTTTTCATAACTGTCTCAAGAGCCGACATGGCTGAAAGCGCAAACAGTAAAGACTTTATTTAATTTGAACTGCAGTATTTTGTTTTTATTTATTTAAGTAATTATTACTACACCAAGAATTTAACTTATCAACGTAAATATATATATATATATGTTACAGTAAATATGTGTAATCAGGAATTTCACATATTTCCTAACCCGTTCAGTAAATACATGTATTAACTGGCTGTTTTAGGAAATACATGTATTAACTGAAAGGGTTAGGAATTACATGTATTTATTGAAAAATGTAGAGAGTTTTACACGTTTTTACTGATACTATGTTGTGTTACAAACATTCTTCTAAAAACAACATGACTTCATATATAAAAGTATTAAAACTTTAATATAGTATGCCAGTAGAATAAAATATATGGAGATATATTTTAAAATGTAAAAAAGAGACATATGGGTTAAAAACATTTCGTTTACTTATTGCGACAGGACAGACTGTTGTGACACCTTGAGTTACAAAGTAAATTTGCTTTTAGTCATTTACATGTTCTTCTGATGCAGCCACTTTTACATGTACATTTCGTGAAGCATTGTCCATCCCCAACAGATTGTAGCTGAGCAGCTTCCCTAACACTAATTTCATTTTCTCTATTAATGTCATCAACCATTAAAGAATGTACTGATGATGGTAAAAACTGATTTCGAGAAAATGCTCCATGAAGAATACCATGTTTTGTGCCCAGTTTGAACTGTGCATTAACCTCGTCCACTTCTAAGATTAGACAAAGAAGATTTCTGGGGTCTCCGCGTCCTCTGTCTACAGCTGGGATGGGTATCGTTACATTATGCACCTGAACGGGGCGTAAAATTTGGTTGCTTCTTGTGATCATTTTCTCTGCTTGCTTACACATATTTGAAGCACTGGCATGGCGCGCTCTCTTTGAATGTTCTATGATCGACAACAAATATCACAACTGTTCTGATTATTGTTATCTGTTTGAAACAGAGTTTTACAAACTGTGCACTCTCTTTCAAATTCCAATAGAAACCCTTCTGTTGTTTCTGTAGGGTCTCTCCTAAGATTCGGGGGGCTTTGTTGTGTTTGAGAGGATACCTCCGGATTGTTGTTTTCAGACGATGTGTTCTGAGGCTCACGAATTTTTAGGTCTTCCTCTTGTTGAAGAGTGAGCAATATTTCTTCAGGGATCGAGGAGGAGGACAATCCGATGTTTGGATCATGAACATCACCATTTGATCTTTCGACACTTCCCTGAGATTGTGGATGGCGTGGTTTCCCATGAACAATAACTAATTCTGGCCATATTTCTTTCAATTTAAGAATAATATTTGCAGTAAATTCTCGTCCATTGTCACTTTGTAGAATATGTGGTGCACCAAAAACAAAGAACACACTTGTTAGCCATTTGTAAGCAACTTCTGCTGCTCGTTTGGATGTTAAACTTCCAAGGATGCAGAACTTTGTCAAGTGATCCTGGTAATTCATAATAAATCTGTAATTCCCATCTGCCATACTCTGCATGTCAATAAGATCAACCTGCCCTTTAGAATTGAAATCTTTCGACAAAATAGGTTTCACAACCACTCCTTTACACGGATTTTTTCTCCGAAGTTGACATTCATCACACATTGATTTAAAAAGATTTATAGCATTGCCAGTAATATTACAATATTTTCGGCCAAGTTCCTTCAGCATTTCATCCCTTCCTGCATGATTCAGCGCATTATGGGATTTCTTAATAATGTCAAATGTTTCTTCAATGGAAATAAAGTAACGAATTGAATCTTCTTCAGATTTCTTTCTCTTTATCAATTTTTCAAGATCTCCAATTTTTAGGACTTCAAATCTGTAAACAGATGAAAGTAAATGTGTAAATGTTCTGCTTATAATTTATGTGCATTAAATATGCAAATACATGTACTCTATCATTATTGCTACCCTCTTTATTAAATTTACCCATGCAGTGAAAGCAAGCTCTATTTATCTGTCTGTCTTACAAGATTTTATCAATTCATATCTATAATATTATAAACAAAGCACAAAATTTTTGGTCACTAAATCTAATGTACAATTATCTATTTAAAAATCACAAAACCTTGAAAGAAGAGAATAATCTTCTCTTGTTTTCTTTGGTTTCTGTTCCAGAGTCAGCGCATTTAGCCTTTCTACAATTCCATTCAATTTTTCTTTTGGTAATAAGAGCTTGTCGGACTTATCATTTTGAAACCATGTATAGAGTTCCTGTGTAAAAATCCTCTCCTTTTCATTACCCATTTTAAATGGAAAGTGAACCATCCAAAACCCTGTGGGCTTTATATCAAGTGTATGTACAACAAGCAAATGAACTCTACTCACTGAGTATTAGTCGGTAAAGGTAAAGCAAAGATTTAAATGACTGTACATAAAAAAAAACAATTCATAGTATTAAATAAGACCACCAACACACTGTCAGTAAATTCATGAAAAAAGTATAGAAAATTTTAGCAAATACATGTATTTCCTAATTGAAAACAGTAAATACATGTATTTCCTAAGCAGTATGGGAATTTCATGTATTTCCTTAAATTCAGGAAATACGTGAAATTCCCGATTACACATATTTACTGTAACATATATACTATGATACTATTATAAGCTTCTGAAGATTGAAAATGAAAGCGCTAAAGCTTAACTGAGGATTTTTGTGTTTTTTTTTACCATTTTTTAATATTGTTATCCGATTACTGAGACACTATTTAAATTTTGGATATATATATATATATATATATATATATATATATATATATATATATATATGTAGGACTCCAAAGTGCGATGGGACTCCAAAGTCCGATGGTCACGCCAAAGTCCGATGGTCTGCGCCAATCCCCGATGGTTTGACACGCCAAACCCCGATGGTGCTGAAAACAATTTACGTTTATGACGTCATAATACTTATGCGGCAAACTACAATGCCGCACCATGCCAAAATTTTAAATAAGCATTAATAATTATCATTATGCAAAAACTAACCCTTATCTCTCGGATAGGTACTAACCTAACCCTAATCGCTCGAAAAGTGTGTAGGCCTAACAACTATATA
>PRKT01000880.1:77485-96538 GCA_003671525.1 Saccostrea glomerata | reverse complement strand
TATATATATATATATATATATATATATATATATATATATATATATATATATATATATATATATATATATATATATATATATATTTTTTTTTTCTACTGCAGTTATCGCATAAAATGTGTCTTAGTAAGTTTGTCTTAACGTATTGTACCGTGTAACCTTATTTAAGGGTCCGTTTTCAGGAGATACAGGGTCAAATATATATAAACGTTTCCTATGGCTCTATCTGAACCTATAATTATTCTGGGAATCAATATTATATACAACAATGATTGTTTGTTTTTTTCATGGCATCCTTGTCCTTTTTTTATGTTAACAGCGGGATACAAAAGCCGAGGTTCTCTTTTTGTAACCAGGTACTGTGACTGGGTTCCTTGCACCTGGTAACCAAGTTCCTATTGAATTGAGCACTCGGTGCCTCACCCTTACTCAGGATTACTACGCCTTGTGCTTCAATTCAATTCCTTGGCTAAATACAGACCGGTGCTCTGTACCCTAGCCTTACTTATCCTTCTTTTACCCTTTAAATACTTCTTAATTTTATTACTACCTTTAATCTTCTATTTAGCTTCTTGCTTCTTCTATGGGTTTCCGAGAGAGAGAGGTCGAGACTGCCTCTGCAGTCATTTATATAGCAAAGGGCTATACCATTCAAACAGGGGTGAACAGGCTCCTGGACTGTTCCATTAGTCCAGATCACACAAGCATTTGAATGATATAGGCCCATTGCCTTATTCATTACTCATTACACTACCCACGCCTCTGTATACTTGCGTCCCGCATGTTCATTGGTTACCATGTTTTTTTTTTTATTTTAGACAATGAAAAGAAGATCAACAAAAAGAGGTTAAGAATTCCTTTCCTGTACTTAGTTAAACAATTATTCAAGTATTTACAACAATAGACTTATGTACATGTATATTGTTTCTTTTTCAAAGTACATCCCTATAATTAGTCATTCCAAATGTCTTCCTCAACTCTCTCCACACATTCACCATCCTTTTGGTATTTTCTTACAACTCTGACTGTCTTCTGGTGACGACTGGTGTCCGTCTGAGTGCTGGCATCCAACCTAGTAACATGTTCCCTACAGCAGGGGCAGTGATGTAAAGCCATGGGCGCCTCATGATCCTTACCATCATCCACCATGCTTGAATCTTTGACTGCAGATTGGTCAGGCACTTTGTCTACAAGTTCGTATGCCTTGCGCTTGACTCCAGGGAGACTGGGCGACGTTTTCTTCCTGATGGTTCTACCAACTTCAAGGCCTGTCTCATAAATAAGATCTCCTGGGTCTTCTTGCCAATCAGAATCATCATCATGGTTATCTACAACAACGGATTTGGAGTTCGATGGTACATGTTTTCCTCCACCTGGCAAACCAGTAGCTGAATGTAACCTCTTCTGGTGTCTCATTAGAAGGGAATGCTTAGCAAATGCTTTGTCACACTGGTTACACTCAAATTTTCGTTTTTTCATGTCATCAGTAGCACATGCTAGAAGATGCTCTTTCCATTCCTCTTGTGAAGGGAGTCGACAAAGGCAAATGGAACATAGAACGCCAAGTATTCAAGTTCCATCTCATTAAGATTTGTGTTGGTTGATAGACCTAACCCATCACTTAGTTCAGTATCTAATTCTTGTGCACGTAAACCATTTTCATTTGCACCAGAGTTTAAACTTTCTGTCTCTTCTAATACTAACTCTTCGGTTTGACCAGGTTCATCATCACCCATTTCATCTGTCTCAAAATTAAGTCTCTGAGATCCGTAATGTCTTAACCTGTCAATGTGGATGACCATGATTTTCTTTTCACCCAATTTCTGCACCCTATAAGTCAGATTGGTATGTTTTTCAATAATTACATAAGGCCAATACCAAAAGTTCATTAGTTTAGGAGATTTCCCTATACTTCTTTGAGGAATAAATACCAAGACCTTGTCACCAATTTCAAACTGTTTTTCGGTGGCATTCCAATCATGATATCTTTTGTCTCAACATTGACTGTTGGTGAACAGTCGTGTATTTCGATGAGCTTCTTCCATGGTATCTCGTAAATTCCATGCATATTCATGCACATTAGTTCTTTCACGATCCAAAGGCAGTTCATACATAATATCTAACGGGGTCGAAACTTCCCTCCCTAGCATAAGCATGTTAGGGGTGTATCCCGTGCTCTCATCCCTAACAAAAAAATACTATAGTTAACTATAGTTAACTATAGTTAACTATAGTTTACTATAGTTAACTATACTGATAACTTTGAAACTTTGAAAACTTTGATTTACTATAGTGATAACTTTGACACTTTGAAAAACTTTGACGAAAACTTTGACACTTTGAAAAACTTTGACGAAAACTTTGACACTTTGAAAAACTTTGATGAAAACTTTGACACTTTGAAAAACTTTGGAAAAAACTTTGACACTTTGAAAAACTTTGGCGAAAACTTTGACACTTTGAAAAACTTTGACGAAAACTTTGACACTTTGAAAAACTTTGGCGAAAACTTTGACACTTTGAAAAACTTTGGTAGATACATCCCCTTCTCTTCTTCAGACCAGTGGTTCAAGCAAGCGCATGCATTGAAATGCGACTTATAGTCCAACCACGACGTCGTTCCATCATATGTTGCAGGTTTCAGCTTACTGTATTTTTCATCTTTTCCCACGTGGTCCCGAACATCATGTGCTTCAAATCTATTGTCTCTAAACCTGCGTGTTGTAACACTGCTTGGAAAATATCTAGGTGTTTCAAAATATAGCGCATGGTCTGAAGCTGGTCTACGTGTTCTGTCACTGATGTAGTCAAAATCAGTTTCTGCCTCAGCCTCAAGCTTTACTTTAGGTTTTTAGCTCCTCCAAAGTCTTGTCTTGGTTCCGAACTCGCTTGTTCCAAAGCACCAATGCCAGAATCTCTATTTGTTATTGGTGTTGAGGCTTTCTGTCTCTCTTTTTCTCTCAAACGCATACTTTCATTTGAGAACTCTTTAATTTTTTCTTCAAGATAACTTATCTCTTTATCAACGTCATCCATGGTTCAAGACCTAAACCTAATTATTTCAAACAAAGTTCTTAAAAAAAAATAATTGTTCTTAATATGAAAATCACAAGTGGGTTTTATATCAATTTATCCCACCGCTGCCACCAAAAATTTGTAATGTGTTTTGTGGGTTCGACCATGGATGAAGTATAGATAAAGAATTTTCCTTTACGTTACTTTACGTATTTAGCTGATTGGGTTAAATATAAGAACAAACAAAATCAATATTAATCAACAACACAGTGATTTAAAATGATCTTCTATATAATTATAATTTTCCTTATTGTTATCTCCTAGTCTACGTGCTGAGTCCCTGGTCTGACACTATGTTTGAGCACTAGCTCCCAGACCTATAGTTTCGAACACCGGGTTTCAAACACCCGTTTATATAATAGTTTTACTATTTAATTAACCCGTAAGGATTTATGTAGCTCAAATGGTCCGTCTGCAGAACTTTGAGACACCGCAAATGAGCTAACACAAACACCTTACCTTGTCCGTAATGCGTCCTTCCTCTTCTACGGCTTCTCAATAACTGAACACCGGGACTTAAATGAGCCCGCTTATATACTTTATCAAGATCTGCTGAGTCAGATCTTGTTCTTCTAAACGTTTGAAATAATGCCTGGACATAAGAGATAACTTTTGATTGCAAAGACTAATTTAAACCCTGATTTTATAATTATTAACTTGATCAAAGGAATTTCACTACAATTACCCATGCCTCCGAAACATATGCGTCCCGCATATAGATAAATAAGATAACTGATCATATTTTTTTTTAATGTATTTTGATACACCTGATAACATGTTACAGTCATAATAATCGAACCAAAACTTTAATATATTATCAAATTATTTTCATGCTTTCTTAAAAGTGCTATTTGCCACTTTCTTTCTTCACTTTTTTTTTCATCATCAATCATCAACAAGTCACCAATCACTAATCATAAAAGAATTCCTCTTCTTCGATGATCTCCTCCACCTTCTTGTCATCCTTGACGTAGGTAGATGTTATCTTGTGAAACTTCCTTTTCTTCACAAGGTTTCGTGACTTTTCTTCAAAGTCAGTTTGTGTGCTTGTGGATTGATTTGACTTAAACCTGAATCGGTTCACAGACATGTCCTTCTCATGCATGCGTTCAGGCGTCTTTCTCTTCGGAGAGAATACAGGCAAGGGGGCTGTGGCTTTCCTCACTGTTCTACCTTCCTCCAAAAGACTGTTATTGTTTTCTTCCCCGCTTTTCTTGTTTGTCTGGTCAAGCTGTGATACAGGATTCTGTCCATTTTCTCCTGATGATATTTCCTGCTCCTTTTCTTCCTCTTCACCACTGTCGCTACTACTATCGTTAGAGCTATCATTATTGGAGATCTCTCCGATCAAATCATCAGGATCTTGATCTAGCCACTCCTTGTCTACTTCGCTTTCCTTCTCGATCGGGACTTCATCTGTATTATGAAATTTTCTCTCATGGCGTTGTAGGTAAGAGCTCTTCTTAAAGAGTTGCCACAGGTCTTACATGGGAACCTTCCTCCATTGCATCTCAGCAGATGTTCCCGCCATTTATTATCCAGAACTTCTACCGCACACAAGGGACACTTGCTGCTTGACTTGGCTTTCGTGGTGTTCGGCATTTTCTACAAAATAAAAAAATAATCTTGGCTTATTTTCATCGAGAATATTCATTTTCAAATAAACTTTCATTCTAACTAAGATCTGTTTAATAATTTCATATCATGGTACCTTTTCTGTCTGTTCATCGCAGTTTCTAAATTCTCCCGCACGAAACTGTGTGCTCTTTCTAATTTCTCTCGAAGAGTCCAAGCCCAGTGGTTAGGACTTTCCTCTTTCATAGTCTCAGGCATCTCATACATCAAGTCTACTGGGTGTGATGTTTCCCTACCGAGCATAAGCATGTTGGGTGTGAACCCCGTAGACTTATGTTCCGCAGATCGGTATGCCATCATGACATAGGGAATGTGCGTATTCCAATCTCTTTGATTATCTTGCACATATGCACTTAACATGGCTGTTAAGGTTCGATTGAACCTCTCTACCATCCCATCAGACTGTGGATGGTAGGGAGTGGTTCTTGTCTTTTGTATGTTCAGAAGCCTGCACATTTCCGTAAAGAGCTCACTTTCGTATTGTCTACCCTGATCTGAATGAATTATTCTGGGTGTCCCGAATCTTGCAATTACTTCTTCTACGATCAATTTTGCTACAGTTTAAGCCTCCATGTTAGGCATTGGGAACGCCTCTGTCCATTTTGAGAAGTAATCAGAAATTACCAAAATATATCTGTTCCCATTCTCTGTCATGGGCAACTCACCAAGAATATCAGTTGCTATATGGTCCATAGGCACGCCAGAGGGTACAATTTCCATAGGTGACACCTTCTTCTTATTAGGATTTTTCCGCATAGTACAAGCATCACAGCCTGTAACATATTGCCTTACATCTTGTTGCAAGCCTGGCCAATAATATCTTTGGCGAACTCGAGCTAACGTTTTGTGAACTCCTAGGTGTCCAGACGTTCTATCATCATGGCAATGTCTTAGGATATTGCGCCTCTCAAATAGAGGTATAACTTGTTGTAGCATATCTTCATTTGTTTCCAACACCGTCCAGCGCCTACAAAGTATACCGTTCATCAGAGTTAGTCTGTGCCACTGGCTCCAAAGTGATCGAAGAAAGTAACCTTTACTTCTTATGTCTTCAAACACAGGCCTCCTGTTGTTCTCAAGCCATGACTTGACAAGAGAGATATCTTTGTCCTGCTCTTGTATTTCCAACAACGTCATACTGCTAGTGTCTTTTTCCTCAAATACAGATCGAAGTTGTGCTCTATTTCTTGTTTTCGCCATCTTGCTTGAACAAGAATCGTTTCCACACCGTTTACATGGTATTCTACTTAGTGCATCAGCGTTTTTATGCAATCTACCTGGCCTATGTTGTACTTCAATCTCATATGTAGATAGTGTTTCTATCCACCTTGCTCGCTGACCTTCTGCATCTTTCTTGTTCAACAGCCATCTTAAGGAGCTATGATCTGTTCTGACAAGAAAAGGCTTCCCGTACAGATAATGTCTGAAGTACTTGACAAAGTTCACTATGGCCAATAGCTCTTTACGTGTCACACAATATTTACGTTCAGCCTTTGTCAAGCATCGACTTGCATAGCTTATAACCCTCTCTTCTCCGTCATGTACTTGGGACAAAATAGCTCCTACAGCCACATCACTGGCATCTGTATCAAGTATAAATGGTTTGGAAAAATCAGGATGTGAAAGCATGGGTGCTTTTATTAATTTTTCACGCAAAATCTCAAACGCTTCCTGACATTCCTCAGACCATAAGAATCCTTTGCCTTTCTGTGTCAGCACATGGAGTGGTTTAGCTAATACAGCAAAATTTGGCACAAACTTCCTGTAGTAACTACAGAATCCAAGAAAAGATCTCAGTTCAGTCACATTGTTCGGACGAGGCCATTTCCGAATGACTTCTGTCTTTTTCGGGTCAGTTGATATTCCTTGCTCAGACACTACATGTCCGAGGTATTCAACCTTACGTGAAAACAATGTGCATTTCTTAGCCTTGAGTTTTAGACCAGCAGCTGCGAGTTTCTCAAACACCCTTGACAAATTACTGTTCATTTCTTCAAAAGTCTTAGCATATACTATTATATCGTCAAGGTAAATTAGACATATGTCCCACTGCAAGCCTCTTAGTGTGGTCTCCATCAACCTCTCAAACGTGGCAGGAGCATTACATAACCCGAACGGCGGCATCACGTTAAAATGATATAGGCCATTACGAGTTACGAACGCTGTTTTGGTCTTATCCTTTGGGTCCATTTCAATCTGCCAATACCCAGAGTGTAAGTCGAGAGTTGAAAACCATTTGCACCCTGCAAGTTGGTCTAGGGTTTCGTCGATGCGTGGTATTGGATAAGCATCTTTTTCTGTGATAGCGTTTAGTCGTCGATAGTCCACACAGAACCTGGTGGAACCATCCTTTTTCTTGACTAAAACAACCCTAGAGGCCCAAGGACTGTTGGAAGGCTCGATGACATTATTTTCCAACATATCTTGTACGTGTTTGTCTACTTCAGCATTCATGTGCTCAGGCAGTCTTCTTGGCACTTCTTTGATAGGTCTATTGTCACCTGTATTAATAGTATGTTTTGTCAGACCTGTCCTTCCTACATCTTTGTCAGACTTGGTAAATAAATGGGAATACTTTATCAATAATGACTTAACAACTTTTGCTTGTTTCTTACTCAGGTTTGAGCTTGTCTTCGTGAATAATGATTTTAGATGTTCAGACAAATTATCAGAGGATTCTGATTTTCCTAATTCGCCCTCAATTACATCCTCTATTGGCGAAAGCTCTCCAACTGTCGTTCCCGAATGTATTGTAACATTACTTTCCGAAGGATTAAACAGCCTTACTGGGACTTTTGAACCTCCTTTTACCAAAGTTCGTCCGACCAGTCCTCTGTCAGAATTAAGAAAAGTTGTTGATGGTTCAACTACCCCAATGTCTAAATTAAACTCCTCATTGTCTGGCACAATTACTTTTCCTATTGTCACCACTTCAGTTTTTGATGGCAATGTCATTGTTCCTGAGGCGACTATCCTAAAGCATCCAATTTTTCCTTCAAACTCTAAGGAATGGGACTCGTCCCCTAGTTTCAGACTTTTATTGCATAAATCTATGACGCCTCTATTAGCTTTCAAGCAGTCTAAGCCTAAAACAGCATCAATAGTCATGTCGGCAACTATTACTGCTTGAAATATAATTTTCTTGCCGATTTTAAGCCTCACAACTGTTTTTCCATAAACATTAAGAGGAGTGCCTGAAGCTGATAAAATCTTCTGGCCAGTCTCATTCAGTTCCACGTCATGCTTCAAGCGGATTGCATCGAACACCTTACGTGAAATAAGTGTAACTGTGGCACCAGCGTCAACTAATATCATGGCAGACACATCATTGATGGTTCCACGAATGTACATGCCTGGCTCATTAGACTTTTTGTGGATTCCAATGGAACCCTTAAATTTCTCTTCTGACTTTCCTTTATTATGGGTAGCCATTTTAAATTGTCCAGACTTCTCTTTACTGGTCTCTGTATTTTTGAAAGACTTTCTTTTGCCAAAAGAGTCAAACGGTCTTGGCTCATCATGTCTTACTGTTATTTGGACTCTTGGATCTACAATCCTTCTTGAAATGTCCAGGCTTACCGCACTTGAAACACTTTTTGGAAGTACCTGCTGTCTGCTTTTTCTCGTCAAACCTCCGAGACGCATTGAAATTAGTATGGTAAGTACGAGACTTCTGTTGCTCTATTTTCATCTTATTTACATCTGTCTGTAGGCTCAGCAGCATTTCCTTGATAGACTTTATAGAGTCCTCTAGACTACCACTGTTAGTCTCATGACGAGTATTATCGCCTCCTGCTTCTCGTACAAAACCACTATCTTCATTTCTTCTGCGTTCTGCCCCAACAAATGCATTGAGCTCAACCGCGTGTCGAATGGCATCATTCAGATTCTGGGGTCTTGACTGTTTAATGCTCAAACGCATATCGAAACTTACAAGAGCATCGATAAAATATTCCTTCGCCAATGTTTCACAAACATCTCCTGGAGCTGTTGGATAAGCCAGGCGTGTGAGTAGTCTAATATCTTGGCCTAGCTGCGGTATTGTTTCTGACGCTTTTTGTCGTCTCTCCCTAAGTTGCGCCCTATACAGTTCCGTCTGATTAGCTGGGGAAAAACGTTCTTCCAGGGACTTGGACAACTCTTTAAAATCCATCTGCAGATATTCCGGTAGGTTTCCAAGCACACCTTGGGCTAGACCTCTTAAGGACACCGCCAGATACATCCCCTTCTCTTCTTCAGACCAGTGGTTCAAGCAAGCGCATGCATTGAAATGCGACTTATAGTCCAACCACGACGTCGTTCCATCATATGTTGCAGGTTTCAGCTTACTGTATTTTTCATCTTTTCCCACGTGGTCCCGAACATCATGTGCTTCAAATCTATTGTCTCTAAACCTGCGTGTTGTAACACTGCTTGGAAAATATCTAGGTGTTTCAAAATATAGCGCATGGTCTGAAGCTGGTCTACGTGTTCTGTCACTGATGTAGTCAAAATCAGTTTCTGCCTCAGCCTCAAGCTTTACTTTAGGTTTTTAGCTCCTCCAAAGTCTTGTCTTGGTTCCGAACTCGCTTGTTCCAAAGCACCAATGCCAGAATCTCTATTTGTTATTGGTGTTGAGGCTTTCTGTCTCTCTTTTTCTCTCAAACGCATACTTTCATTTGAGAACTCTTTAATTTTTTCTTCAAGATAACTTATCTCTTTATCAACGTCATCCATGGTTCAAGACCTAAACCTAATTATTTCAAACAAAGTTCTTAAAAAAAAATAATTGTTCTTAATATGAAAATCACAAGTGGGTTTTATATCAATTTATCCCACCGCTGCCACCAAAAATTTGTAATGTGTTTTGTGGGTTCGACCATGGATGAAGTATAGATAAAGAATTTTCCTTTACGTTACTTTACGTATTTAGCTGATTGGGTTAAATATAAGAACAAACAAAATCAATATTAATCAACAACACAGTGATTTAAAATGATCTTCTATATAATTATAATTTTCCTTATTGTTATCTCCTAGTCTACGTGCTGAGTCCCTGGTCTGACACTATGTTTGAGCACTAGCTCCCAGACCTATAGTTTCGAACACCGGGTTTCAAACACCCGTTTATATAATAGTTTTACTATTTAATTAACCCGTAAGGATTTATGTAGCTCAAATGGTCCGTCTGCAGAACTTTGAGACACCGCAAATGAGCTAACACAAACACCTTACCTTGTCCGTAATGCGTCCTTCCTCTTCTACGGCTTCTCAATAACTGAACACCGGGACTTAAATGAGCCCGCTTATATACTTTATCAAGATCTGCTGAGTCAGATCTTGTTCTTCTAAACGTTTGAAATAATGCCTGGACATAAGAGATAACTTTTGATTGCAAAGACTAATTTAAACCCTGATTTTATAATTATTAACTTGATCAAAGGAATTTCACTACACTACTTTGCTTTCATGCTTGATTTCTGAAGACTCGGGACGCTTTTTATTTTCTACCCAACATTTTATCTTTGATAGATCCATATCCTCATCTTGAAGACTTTGTAGAAGAACTGGTGTAGTAGATACAGCGTCCACTTTACTGTCTGTTCCTGCAATCTGAGGCTCAGCATTGGCAGTTGAAAGGTTTTTCTCTATGACCTCAGAATACCCACATTGGTGACATGGGTGTCGACTTAGACTATCAGCATTACAGTGCAGGGAACTAATTTTGTTACATAAACCAGCATCAGGATCAGCATAAGTAGGATCAGGATAGAGCTAGCATCAGCATCAGCATTAAAAAAAACAGCATTACTTAGATCAGCATCCGCAAGCAAAGGATAGAACTAGCATTGACCTATTTTAAAACCAGCATTGACCTACTTAAAATCAGGATTATCCTGGTTTACTAAAACTACAGATTTGATTTTCACAAAACGAAACCGCAAATAGACATTCCTATTTCAGTCGGAAATAAATACAAAGAATGTATTTCTTGCTGGCAAATTGGCCAATATAACCCTAAGATTATTATTAAATTAATTCAATAGCAATAACCCCGTGATATTTTCAAATCTGAATCAGCTGATCACCAAACGCTATGGAGTCTACTGGTGAGGTCACGCCACGGATTGATGATATTGAGATCGGAGATAAAGGGGTAAGTAGTTAGGCTTGCACATGAAAAATCAGTTAAACAATATCATAAAAGTATGATATTGTGAGTATGACTAATTACTACAAAATTCCATTGGGTTTTATGGGCATACACATGCTACGAAGTTTTTCAATCCGAATTTCCTCTAAATTTACGGAAGTCAGAAATAAAAGTCGCAGTGCATTTGACGAGATTATCTGCAAGCAATTAATAATAGACTGAGGTGTAATGAACAAAACGTAATAATTAATCCAATGCAATAGTTGATTTTATGTTAATGAATCTGGTGTAAATATTTTTTAATTCGAAAGTTCTTAAACATGTTAAACTTTATAAACACTTGTGCAGAAAAATAAATTTGTGTTTGTACAAAAAATCATTTTGAAATAGCTTAAATAATTATGATATATAGGAGAGAGGATCTGTGCTTCAAAATATGCATACATTTATTTTAAAACTTTTTCACTGCTTATTCTTTTCCTTGTTTGATGAATAGAATGTTCATAATGGAAAATTTTGTATACAAAGTAGTTTATATGTCCTTAGCTGCAGATCTGTAGCTCTCCGAAAAAAAAATATATTGATAAATATACAGTTTTTTCAATGGGTGGCAGAGTATCTCTCCGGTCTATCAATATATTTTTTTTCGGAGAGCTACAGATCTGCAGCTAGTATGTCCTGTATGTAGAATTTATTTTTTAAATGTACTTGAATCCATTTATAAATACCCTTGAAAATAAGATCTCAATTCAATTAAATACACAAACTTTAATCAGTAGGAAGTCTATATAATTATATATTCTATAAATAATTACGGTATTTGTGTTTTTCCCAAATTAAAATTGTGGGAGATTAAAAAAATAATAATAATATCAAGGTGATCAATCATCAATGAATAAATCTTGTCTTCTTTGTACTTTTATAGAAATGGAGTGCTATGAACAGTCCACAGTTTTGTTGCTTCATCACCGCACATAAGAATCTAGATCTAATTCATTCATATGAAGACGCCAACACGTTCCGGTGAAGGGCTGCATATTTTAACCTGTACTCAGCACTAAAGCCTTTGAAAAGTGAGAGATCTTTTTCGTACCAACACCTATATGAACTGCGACACTGGAACTCGGTGTATATAGTTTCATTCAAAGGACCGGACAATCTACATGCAGTGATGTCGGAGACTGATGATTTAAACAAAATTCTGCTTTTTAAAAAAGACAAGTGTTCTTCATTCCTAAAAGTAGAGGGCAGGAACAGTAGAGGACCTGAACAGAATGATGTAATGGTGGATTTATAACTTACATTTAAAAAACATTCTAGAAAGTGAATTTCTTGAAAGAAACTACTGGTGATAAAGAAAAAAAAACTTCATTTGTTCATGCGAACACCATGATTCTATTTAATTTATTTGACTTTATTGACATAATATAATACAAGTGAAAAAGAGTGAATATGGGACATGAATTGTAAAACTATTAATCTAATAATTCCATGATTACACTATTTCATAAAATTCTAAAAGATGTTATGGGACACTTTGTAATTTCATTTATATTATAATTTCATTTGTTAACTCGGCACTGACTATAAATAAATTGTAATTTTTAGACACTGGAAATTTTGTTTTTATTGTTTCCACGAAGTTAAAATTTTACATGTGTACTTTGTTGTTCGACAACAAACATAAAATAATCTTTATTTTGTCTCCTACCTCAAATACATTGTGCCCTAATACAGCACTATTGGCTTCTAAGGAGTGGTAGAAGAAATATTTGGTAAAGATGTTATAAGATTTTGCTAAATTTTCAGAAAATGCAAAAAAATTACCAAGGCGGTTAATTAAGACAGAACAGAAAAACTGATAGAAAATGTTACTGTAAATTTCATGTTTAGCATGTCAAGTTTTCATTTTTAAAATTGCGAAATTTGTTTTGTACGGTACTTAATTAACAGTTTTAATTTCACATGTATATCATCAAGATGAAAAGAATTATCTGGCTAGCAGCAAACTCTTAATCTATGGTACACTAGAGCATGTATAAATATTGGATGATTTAAACTACTGGCTTAAACAATTAGGAAAATGTATTTATTACACTGTCTAGTATCATGATATAAGGGAAGAAATATCTACACAGTAAAACATGGTTATAACGAACACGCTATAAGGCCAAAAGAAAATATACTATTGTTTCCTGTTCCCTGACCAAAAAAATTAGGGTAGGTAGGTTAGGGAAAAAATTTTATTTTGGGAAAAATTTTATTTTCAAAACTCAATGAATGCAGAACTGCCAGAACATATAGTATGTAATAACAAGAAAGTTTGTTATTAAAGATTTATAAAGTAAAGGTATCTTGTACACTTATGTTGTATTAGTTCTGTAAATGTTGTTGGTCAACTTTAGTACTTTAGGAAAATAGTAACCCAAAAAATGAAAATGTAATAAAAACTTTTAGGGTCGGAGGGTAAAATGTAGGGTAGGATGGGTGACAGGAAACGAGTATTTTTTATTTCGGCCTAATGAATTCATGCTGACGATGGAGTCATTTTCATTCCCTGTACTGGTTTTAAAATCCTATGGATAATGAACAAAATTTTAAAATGTCAAAAAGTGTGTTTCCCAGGCATTTAAAATACTACAAGCTTATTTTTCTGTGTATTTAAATGATTTACTTCAGTCTAAAATACCAATGTGTTACCCCCACATTCAGTCTCTTCTTGCAGATTTATAAATATGGAATTTTCAATTAAAAATTTAAATGAATTAAATCCAAATAAAGAAATGTTTTTAAATTCAAAATATTAAGAATTAAATGAATCAGGACACACCGGTATTACTATTTTTGTCATTACAATTCATTAATCTTGGCACATCAGTGAAAATTTTACCAGTCATCAATAAGTGTTTGATATTCTTTTTCAAGTGATCTAAAAAATCTATTTTTAGAGTATTCATGAAAATGCAATTAAGAATTATATATGCTTCATTCAAGATCAGCTTCAATAAGAACACTACATGTAACAGAAATATTGCCTATTTACATGGAATGTTGGTGTCCTCAAAAATAAAATATCAGGGGCAGTATTTTTTTAAAATGTATATACTAAAAATACAACTTGGACAGAATGTACTGTATACAGGGTTATTTTTGCCCTTTTGAACTTGTAAACAATTTCCCCCCGTTTTAAATTCGCACAAGTCATACTTCTGTTTAAAAATTTGAATTTTCCCCGTTTTAAATTCACCCAATGAAGGATAGGGCAAAAGGGGCGAAAATAAAACAGGGGTGAAAATTTCCCTGTATACAGTATCTCTCAATTAGTACATTATACTTAAAACAAACATCACACTATTGTAAAATATATGTTTTCATTTATTTATTCTATAAAATCAATTTATATATGGACAATCATCATGAACAGTTGTAAGATTGTACAAAGGAGCAGGGATGCATTTCTATTTACATACATCTCATATCTAATTATGTACAATACACAAATCACTTGAAATCCACTTTAAACTTTAAATTCTGTCCATTTCATTTTAGATCTAAGTGGGAGATAACTTTAAAATGTATATATGTATGTCATCAATGGATTTGGCGCACATCATCACAACGGTTTTAATGCCACTGTCTGATTAATAGAAGTTCCTGGCTTGGATTTTCACTATTTAACAGATAGAATTTCATCAGCTGGATTTAGGTCCAAAGAGAAGACAAACATACTTTAATCCTGGAGGAATTTCTGCTTTGTTTACTCTGTCATGGGCCTGAAAAATATGAAACATTAATTAGGTTAATTTAAAAAAAAGCCAAATATTAAAAAAACAATGCTATAAATAGTTAATACAGTTTTAACTACAGTTGTTAACTTTTAATACAGTGAGTAATGTGTACATCACACAAATATACAAAATACAAACTTAGGAGGAAATAATTTATTTAATTTTACACATTTAGAGCAATGAATTTTTTTTACAGGTAAAAGAAAATAAATTGTCACTGACTACTAAAACTTTAAAGTACTTATGCTATGAAATAGGGGCACAATGACAATAAGTAACTTTACAAATTGAACATAATTTGGCTATTTAATATCAAAGTAATGATCACAGTTTCAAACACTCATCTTTTCTCTTTTAACTCCAGTAAAATTGAAAAGGAGCCATTGAGGCTGAAATGATTAATCGATAATAAAGATTCTGTGTGAGGATTAAGTACACGTATATCGATCAATATGTATGTAAATATATTTAAATATTGCAAAAAGAATAAGCCATTTTTTTTTGTTTATACTTATATTTTGTGTTAATTATATACGATAAACATATTTTAAAATCAAAATTTTTATATAAAAATACAAACCTGTGTACAGCTTAGTCTTTTAAATCAAATGAAAATTATTCATAAATAATTGTAAAGAAATGGTTTGTTCTTAAAATTTTTATGCCCCCGGATTGATAGATCTGAGGCGTATATTGTTTATGTCCTGTCTGTTTAAATCTGTTCAGCTGTTTTATCTGTCTGTCTATTGTCAATTTGAACATTCGCCATAACTTTTTAACTCTGAGAGGTAGAGACTTGATATTTGGCATGCGTACTCAACTTAAAAAGACACCAACTTCAATGACCTTGTGACCTTGACTGTGACCTACATGCTTAAAATAGTTCTTTCGAACTTTTACCATAACTTTTGAATTAATAGGAGATGGAGACTTCATATTCGGTATGCATATTCCACTAATAATTTTATAAAGTTCTTTCAAATGACATTGAGATCAATGACCTTATGACCTAGACTGTGACCTATATGCTAAAACAGTTTTTTTTTAACTTTGTTACCGCCGGCCGCACAGTGTTTCACAAACAGATCTTTTTCAATACAAAAAAGGACTTCCTGATCAACATGACCAATTCAAATATTTGATACACATTGACATTGTATTGTAGCTCAAATATCAGGATAGATACATATCTGCCTTCTGAAAAAATTATATATCTGTTTAAAGCCTTAAGTACAATCTAGATTCTACTCGTAAACCAGACACAGGACAGTACTTGATAGGGAACAGCCTAACTAAGACTGCAAAGATAAAATCCGTAACCATGCATACTATTGTTTAAGAGTTGACTTCTAGATTTGTTCAAAAGTTGAAATACATGTACTACGAGTGAGTGGACTTGGTTATCAGTCGGTCAGATTTTATATGTTTTGTAAGCATGAAGCTCTCCTGCTCTTGGCCGCTTGATCAAAAAATTTCCTAATCTTTATCTTGATGCCTCAATCTTTATTGTGACGTCAGATGACATTGTAAGTGAACATGGGTTTCTTTCCATCCCAATTGAAATGAACAATTTAAATTCATTCAACAGTGTTTCTTACACTGCGACTGGGTATCATGTAGATAGAATGTTCTATCGTTAAAATGACATTGTCCTACCGATCCGGTTTAACGATAGAATTCGTTCCATGTATTCGTAATGTAGCAGAAAGGAACACGGGCGATAACTCGCATAGTGCATTTACTAGGAACAATCTAGAGAGTTCCGAATGTAAACATGGCAGGTAATTTGAATAGGGAGAAAAACGTTGAGAAAATTAATTGATTTTCGTATTTATATGGATTATTTTTTTGGGATAAAAGGCATAAGCAATCTCAAGAAGGTTTGTTTTGATTATTTTGGTAGTTATTCCCAATGCAAATCATTTTATATTCTTCAAAATCGTTTCGGAGCGGATCCGCTCCGATTTGCTACATTGTAAGTATATGGGACGTATTCTAACTGCGGTGAGGGTCTGAACCGAGACACAGTTAGATCATTCTAACTAGGTATCATGATCAAAGTAAAATATCTTACTTTGCTTTTTTTGCAAATGGTCAATATTCAATTGTAAAGATTGACCTTTAAAATCAAATGGGTTTAACATGTTGGAATGCCTTAATCGCTCAGAATTTTGAATTTTTAATTTTTTGTAACACTAAATCTGTTTCACATAATCTTTACCATTTTCATATAATCTTATTTTTAAAAAATACATAAACTGATAAAAATACATTACATACCCTCTGAGTGGTTGTAGTGACTGTACTGATGATCTATTGGTTCCTTGGATTACGACTTAAAATTCCACTTTGGCTAAAGCATAATATTTTCGCTAAAATATTCACAAGACACGCAATAAATTTTCATCTGGATTTGACATAAACTTCATCATGTTCATTGTCCATCACGTTTCCATGCTTACACGTTGCACACATTAGGGGCTATTTCACCTACTGAAATCGCATCACAAAAAGGATAAATCATCGCATTTTAGCTGCAATCAATATCAAATAACTATGTTACGATATAACTTCGCAAGATGAAGATTTACTTCCAACTTCCACTATGTCGCCATTTTGTTTCTTTACGATTGCAATACGACAAAACGAAATTCGTTAAAAATCGCTAATTTTTTTCGGTAAAAAGTGAAAACAGATAAAGGAAAGTCATTTAATACAAATTACAAATAAAAATTACCCCAAAAATTATTTTTAATGGCTTAAAATAGCGATGCTGTTTTTGAATAATCCACTTCCGGTAGGATAATCCTACTTCCGGTAGCATTACTAGCATTGACCTAGTTTCAAACCAGCATCAGGATAAGGATCAAACCAGGATCAGGATAAGGATAACTAGCATCAAAATCAGCAAGCAAAGGAAACATCAAAATCAGCAAGCATAGGAAGCACCAAAATCAGCATTGATGCTGTAACAAAATTATTTCCCTGCACTGTACCATGCTTTGCACCAGGTCTGTGCCTTATATCGAGGTCATAGGTACCGAGAAACTCTATCCATCTCGCTACCTGGTCCTGTGGATCTTTAAAATTGAACAACCATTTAAGAGCACTGTGATCTGTTCTGATAATAACTTTGTGCCCATAGAGGTAATGCCGGTAATGTTTACAAGCAAAAACCACTGCCAAGAGTTCTTTTCGAGTCACGCAGTAACGTCGTTCTGACTTGGACAATGTCCTACTAGCGTAAGCTATTACTTTTATTTGTCCTTGTATTTCTTGCGACAAGACTGCGCCAAGTCCCGTCTGACTGGCGTCAGTATCTAAGATGAATGGCAAAGCGAAGTCTGGGTGAGCAAGTATTGGTGCATTGACCAAATGAAATTTAAGTTTTTCGAATGCTGTTTGGCACTCAGCGGTCCATTTAAATTCTTTCCCTTTTTCCGTAAGTTTGAACAAGGGCTTGGATATAGAAGAGAAACCACTGATAAATCTACGGTAATAGCCACATAACCCTACAAATGACCTAACCTCGGTGACATTCAAGGGTACAGGCCATTTGTCAATGGCTGAGATCTTCTGTGGATCACTCTGAATACCTTCTCCGGATACTTTATATCCTAGAAACAATACCTCTTTCTTAAATAAAGAACACTTCTTTGCTTTTAATTTTAGACCTGCCTCTTCAAGTTTCTGAAACACTTGTTCCAAATTCCGTAGAGTCTCTTCAAAATTTCGACCAAATACAATAATGTCATCAATATAAACTAAGCAAATCTTGTAGTTTAAACCATAGGCACTCCCCATCTTTATTGTTAAAAAAAATATATATCTTCTATACTATAAACATAACAAGGCATGAAACTAGCCTCCATGTTGGATACCGCTTTGGGGCACTTTCTGGCTAATAGCGAGAATTTCTCGCCAAAGTCGGGTCTTTCTCAGACATCGGGAGCTCTCATTTATTGAAATAAAATCAAATCAGACTGAACCTTGCAGTATGTTCGCCGCATTCACGCGTTTTCTAACATTTCTCTGCAAACCACGTTTCCTCGGCCGGAAATTGAGAGTTTCGCCGGTTTTAGACAATTCGATCGTCGTTGACTTTAATGGATTGTTAAAAAAAAAAAACGAGAATTCTTGGCTGATAATTTGAATTGCGAATTATAATACAGTTAGTATTGCGCGAAGTTTTTGAAAGAAAAAAAATACAGATGTCCTCAGAAAAAAAGAACTACACACAGTGATAAGCATTTTTTGTTGTTAAATATAATGAAGTATAAGAGGACATACTGTAATATAATTACAGTGAATTAAGATCCATATGAAATTTTTGAATAGGTATATTTTATGGGTATTTTATGATACTTTATACACTTGAGCATGAAGGAACGTAGCAACGGGGGGGGGGGGGGGGGGGGGGGGGGG
>PRKT01000880.1:62456-76532 GCA_003671525.1 Saccostrea glomerata | reverse complement strand
CCCCCCCCCCCCCCCCCCCCCCCCAGGTTCCGACGCTTATGTTAAAGCAACTACAATCTTGATTTGATCATATTTATTTTTTTGACTAAAATGTAAAGGTGGTAGGTGGTATTAAGACATTTAAAAAAAAAAACAAGCAAACATACAAAAAACAGCAGAAAAAACAAACAAACAAACAAAATGTCTTAAAATATCTTACAGTCAGAATGTACTTTACATCTGTATTGAATTATAGTAGAAGTTAGCAGTGTTTACTTAAGGATGGAGCACTGAATCTTATTGAATATGTCTTACCAGACCCAGCTTGACCAGTTAAAATAAGGTTATGTCCTGCTTTTACTATTTTTACGGCCAAACTTTGCTCCTCGTTCATTCTGAGTTTTCGTCGACGAAAAACGTCAAATTTCCCACGAAACGTCTATGAAAGTCAACGACGATCGAATTGTCTAAAACCGGCGAAACTCTCAATTTCCGGCCGAGGAAAGGTGGTTTGCAGAGAAATGTTAGAAAACGCGTGAATGCGGCGAACATACTGCAAGGTTCAGTCTGATTTGATTTTATTTCAATAAATGAGAGCTCCCGATGTCTGAGAAAGACCCGACTTTGGCGAGAAATTCTCGCTATTAGCCAGAAAGTGCCCCAAAGCGGTATCCAACATGGAGGCTAGTTTCATGCCTTGTTATGTTTATAGTATAGAAGATATATTTTTTTTAACAATAAAGATGGGGAGTGCCTATGGTTTAAACCAGCTAACACCGTCTCCATAAGCCTTTCAAATGTCGCTGGACTGTTACAGAGTCCAAACGGCATTACTGTAAATTGGTATAGTCCGTTTCTGGCTACAAAGGCAGTCTTTGGCTTATCGCTTTCCTCCATGCATCTCAACTTGCCAGTAGCCGGAATGCAGATCCAATGTACAAAATAACGTTGCCCCTTGTAAACGGTCTAATGAATCGTCGATCCTGGGTAAAGGATATGCATACTTAACAGTTTACTATTTAAGGACCTGTAGTCCACACAAAATCTTTTGGTACCGTCCTTTTTCTCAACAAGTACCACGCCTGCAGCCCATGGACTAGAAGAGGGTTCCACGATTCCTTTTTCAATCATATTTTCTACCTCTTGATCGACAAAATCAGCTGCGTGATGAGGCAACCTACGTGGCGGTTGTTTAGTAGGCTTAGCATTTTCCGTATTTATTCTATGCTTGATGACAGAAGTTCTCCCGAAGTCATCTTTTGATTTGGAAAATAAATGCTGAAAACAAAGGAGTATTTTCTTTGTTTTCTCCGCTTCATCGGGATTCAAATCTTTGATGGCCTCAGCGGACAACTCTTTAAGGTGTTCTGGGAGACAGCTATCTTGGCATTCAGTAACATCTACACTACCTTGACTTTCCACAACATTTGTAACAGCTGACGTGGTTCCCACAACCGTGTTTTTGTAAACAATCTGAGGACTGCCGGATACGTTCATTAACCTTACCATGACATTGTCTCTGGGGTTAATCAACGATCTCGCAACCAAAGCTTAACCACTTTTCTGAAACTTTTCGTAAGCCTCCATTACTAATGGTCCCTTGCAATTAAAATCGCTAGGTGCAAGTAACTGACCAGGGCATATCATTTCACTCTTTGGTGGAATGGTTATTGTCTCTTTCAGGCTGACTCTGAAACATCCTAAGTGACCCTCAAGTTGGAGCTCATGCTCAATTCCTCCAAAATACATTTTCCCTGAAGAAACATCCACCAAACATTTATTTTGTTTCAGGAAATCTAAACCTAAGATGCCGTCGGTAATGATGTCAGCGACAACTGCTTCAAAAGCGAATTCATGACTTCCCATCATAAAGTTGGATGTACACTTTCCCTGCACTTGCAATGGAGTTCCATCGGCTAGAATTATTTTCTGTGTTACGGGCATTAGTTCGACAGTTTCCGTGTTAAGCATGTTTTCAAATACTTTATTTGATAAAATTGTCAGTGTAGCCCCGGTATCCACTAACAATGTACAAGGCACCTTATTAACACTAGCCTTCATAAATAACCCAGACTGAACATCAACTCTTGTTTGAGTGACTGAACTCGTATTAGACTTCCTGTTCTTTGACTTAGCCTCGGTTACCTCTTTTTGTTCTACTGCCTCCTTTGGGGATGCCGTGTATGCATTGCTTGCTTTACCACTTATCTCCGTTCTCCTTTTAACATAACAGTCTTTAGCCCTGTGACCTCGTTTACCACAGTTATGGCACTTAAAAGGGAACTTTGTTTAATCGGAACTTGGTATCGAACTTGATTCATCAGATTTTAGTTGTCTACTGGCTATTTTGTTCTCGAGGTCTCGCAGTGACAACCGAAGTTCATCTCGTAATTGTTTCAAATCTTCCCGTACCTTTGCATCAGTTTCCGATTGCCCCTCTTATTCACTCTGTGCTGTTCTGGCAAAACTAACATCGTGTCTTCTCTGGCGCTCAGCTCTACAAAAAGCTTCAATCTCCACAGCCAGCCGAACTGCGTCATTTAAGGATTTGGGTCGTGACTGCTGTATTCTTAGGCGCATGTCAAAATCCGTTAAAGCGTCAATGAACTGGTCTTTAGCAATCATCTCTGTAACCTCACGTGGTGCCGTCGGGTACGCTAAATGTGCTAGTCGTCGTATACTTTCCCCCAATTCTGGCAGTGTCTCCTTTGGCCTTTGATGTTTTTCCTTTAACATGGCTCGATAAAGTTCCGTCTAATTAGTCGGTGCAAATCTTGCCTCTAACGCTTCACACAAATCTCTATATGCACAAGCATTATCTGTCTTCATATTTCCAAGAACTGTTTGTGCTTGGCCTCTTAATGATGCTGCCAGGTACAAGCCTTTTTGTCTATCATTCCACAGGTTGATGCTACTGCATGCCTCGAAATGAGCTTTGTAATCAATCCAGGACCCAGTACCATCAAATGTCGCAGGCTTCATCACAGTTTTACCAAATGTATTAGTACTAGGACAATAACCACTGTTATCATTCACTGGTAACGCTGCACCTAATGGTGTACTTGGTACAGTCGAAGTAGGTTCTCTGTCCTTTGCAAAACTCCATGTAACACTTGTGGGTGTTATTGAGCTTACACCTAACGTACTCCAGTGTACATGCGGCAATGAAATTCGTGGTGTATATGCTGTTTTAGCCAGTGACACTCCTGTGTACGCCGACTTTGGTGTGGTGTAAACATCGCCTCTGTCCCAAATATCTTTGGTTCCAGGAATATGGAAATCATAAGCTTGGGTCTTGTGTTCCTCGTATCCACCCATAGCTCCTTTCACATTACTTGCTCTGGTGGTGGAGCTTATGTAAGCTTTACCCATCAACTCATCTAAGCTGTCGTCGGCAGTCTTTTGTCTCAAGTCTACACCAGAATCAGTGACTAAGGAGGGCCTACTTACATTAAATGAGCTTGGCGTAGACTTTAACTCTACTTACGTTTCTCTTAATTGTCGTCGTCTAACGTCAATTTCTTCAAGATCTGCCCACAGTTCTAATTCTTGTTCGTTCTTCATGTTTAATATCTATATACCAAGTAACCAAACAAAAATACTCGGTACTCAACTATATTAAATCTTACTGCCGTGCACGTACCTAACACAGTGCACACAGAACTCTGTACCTTGTATCTGAACCAAGTAACTGATCTGCGTTCACGAGAACCCGGTGACAGTACACAGTTCACACCGTTAAATAAACTTAATTCAACAGATTCTAGCAATTAAATGTACCCTGTATCCCTTTACCAGCTGCCACCAAAATGTAACGTGTAACCTTATTTAAGGGTCCGTTTTCAAGAGATACAGGGTCAAATATATATAAACGTTTCCTATGGCTCTATCTGAACCTATAATTATTCTGGGAATCAATATTATATACAACAATGATTGTTTGTTTTTTTTATGGCATCCTTGTCCTTTTTTTATGTTAACAGCGGGATACAAAAGCCGAGGTTCTTTTTTGTAACCGGGTACTGTGACTGGGTTCCTTGCACCTGGTAACCAAGTTCCTATTGAATTGAGCACTCGGTGCCTCACCCTTACTCAGGATTACTACGCCTTGTGCTTCAATTCAATTCCTTGGCTAAATACAGACCGGTGCTCTGTACCCTAGCCTTACTTATCCTTCTTTTACCCTTTAAATACTTCTTAAGTTTATTACTACCTTTAATCTTCTATTTAGCTTCTTGCTTCTTCTATGGGTTTCCGAGAGAGAGAGGTCGAGACTGCCTCTGCAGTCATTTATATAGCAAAGGGCTATACCATTCAAACAGGGGTGAACAGGCTCCTGGACTGTTCCATTAGTCCAGATCACACAAGCGTTTGAATGGTATAGGCCCATTGCCTTATTCATTACTCATTACAGTATCTTACAATTTCGTTCTATAATTCAATAATGACATTTTCAGACTTCAAAAATAAATTACTCATGGAAACAACCTACCAAGTTTTAAAAAAGATGTAGAGAATAAAATATAATTATACTATATAAATATACTGAAATACAAAATATTAATAGAATTTGAAATACACTACTGTATTTCCAAGAGTCGTTAAATTATACTCAACAAAAAAAAAAGAAAATTATATTCAGATTAAATATGATAATCTATTAAGTTTTCAGTTTAATCCTTATTTTTTAAAAGCGATTTTAGATTTCCTGTGTTGCGAGTAGAAACGTGAATTTTATGTCATTGTCGACGCCTCCAAACTCTAGGGGCATGCCGTCTAAACCAATCCATACGTCCTTTGCGGCGTCGAAGCACTGGTGGATTTCCAATGTACGGATGTCGTGCACGAATACAAACTCCTGTCGGTCTATTACGAAGAATTTATGCACTTTTATGCTGACATTTTCATCCAGCAATTGTAGCAGCAGTTTTTACAGCAGTTCTGAATCGCGTGAGGTGCTGCTGAAAGGGGGGGGGGGGGGGGGGGGGGGGGGGGTTGACGGTCCTGCCTGGGAGTGGTTACCTGCAAACGGCTAATTCTTGGTCTTCCAACCTTAGTTTAACGGTTGCAAAGCCCATAGATGTATTCCAAATGCAGTTGCAGCTGCCTCTTGCGTAGCTCCGTTTAGTATCATCGTTAGCCTGGTTGTGTTCATATTTGTTTCGCCGTGGCATTGCAGCATCAACACTGCAATCAAATCTTAAATATGTGTTTAATAGGAGTGTTGATAGTTTCGCTAAATCCAAAATATCAACGAAAATAGACATCCGATTTAGAAGAAACAGAAAAACACTATTTTCATAAACACGTTTAATCAAGGGAGATAACTCAACACTTTGATTTTAAAACCCAAAGTTGTCCTTTAAATAGGTCACAGGTATCCTATGACATAAAAGATACTTGTTCCATGTATATTTTAAAAATTTCTTTGACGAGTAAAACAATATGCGTTTCTTGTTTTATTCAGTATACGAGGGGCATTTGGAAATAAATGAATATTAAATAATAAAAACTGTTAAACATAGTTTTTCAGGAAAAATTATTGGAAAAAATCAAAACTTAATCTTCTACAAAAAATGTGAAAAAATTAGACTTTCTAAATAACGCGAGCCGGAGATCTTGACATGTGACGTAAACGGCGTCTGCGACATTATAACACAAACAATGGCATGTTAAGTTCCTAGTCATTTAGAACAAAGAGCATTCTGTAAAGCAATGGCGCTTCTCGGTTATAACCCGACAGAAATTAAAGCTGATTAGAACAAAGTTAAGGGACCTTCTGCACTCTCCTATCCAACTGTTCTGAGATGGGTACGTCGATTTCAAGCCGATCGGCAGACGCTTGCAGATGACCTTCCTTGTGGAAGACCTGCATCTGCCATCACCAAGAATGAAATTGACACTGTGAAACAGATCATTGAAACTGATGCAAGATAAATCGTTAATAAAATTTCATCTTTCATTGGAATCCATTCGTCAGTAGTATTTGAAATATTAAAACACAGACTAATGTTGACAAAAGTTAGAGCTCGATGGGTCCCCCATATTCTGACAGAAGAGCGTTCGGGTAGAAATTTGTAGGCAGTTATTAGAAAAATATGAACATTGCCATTTCAGGCGTTTAAGCGAAAATGTCGCTGGTGACGAAACTTGGATGATTTTCTTTTTCGAACCAGAAATAAAACGAAATAAGAAAGTTTGGGTGACTGATGTCAAGGACAGACCACAAATTGCACGGCGTAGCCGCACAGTGCGGAAAGTTATGTACGCTATATTCTTTTATTCGAAGGGACCCGTAGTACAAATTCCTGTCCCAGAGTCTACCAGTGTCTTTGCTAAATTCTACAAAGAAAAAGTATTAACCAAAGTTAACACGCGCCCTCGCACTGGAACCCATGGCAAACATATACTCCTTGACAACGCGCCAGCCCACAAAGCCTTGATTGTTACCGAATATTTCACAGAGATGAGCATTAAAACTTAACCGCATCCTCCATATTGGCCTGACCTATCCCCTTGTGACTTTTGGCTGAATCCACTGATCAAGGATCCCTTAAGAGGACAAAGGTTTGAAAGCCGCAAGGCTGTAGGCAGTGCGCTGTACCAGTGTCTAAAGGGTATCCCTAAATTGGCTTATAAATCGGCTTTTCAGAAATGGATTCATAGACTGAAAAAAATGTGTAGAAGTTAAAGGAAAATATTTTGAAGGACTGTAGTAAGATGTATCTCTGATATTTTTTTTTAAATAAAATACAGCTAATAAATATTCATAATTTTTCAAATACCCTCGTATCTACTGTTGATTAATGCCGTGAATGTTTATTTGGGGGTGTTTTTTTTATTTTTAACTGTAGAATGTTTCAGGATAAAGAAAAGATAAATCAAAAAAGGCTTGATAAAACCGCGGAACATTAGCTGGCAAATTGGAAATATACAGCTAACGTCATTTCTATCCGTTACAATCAAAACATTTAGTGATACACAATGAAATGGGTGGGTACAATTCGATGCGGACTTTGGGAAAACATTGGATTAAAATTCCAGATCGAAATTCATTTTCAATCCACCTCAGCTACAAAAGAAGATACATTATTACTGATTGACCCAGAAGACAAATAATTTCAATTTTGGTAACGATTTAAAAATTTTTTGACCAGTGTTTTAATTAAATTAATATTTAAGGGTCAAATATATTTTATTTCTATTTGGTAAATATATGTATATTTGTGTGTGTGTGGGGGTGGGGGGGGGGGGGGGGGGGGGGCTGAACGATATTTAAATAAAGTTGTCCAACAGTTTTCAGTGAGAATAAGTATAAAACTCATGCACTCTTATAATCCTAGAAATAAAATATATTGTCATGTTAAGGCATTACCTGACTCGACAATCCCCCCTCCCCCACCTCCCTTCTAGAATCAAATATCTCCTGATAAAATAATCCTTTTGTCTTTAATGATCTTTCGCGTTCTTAAAAAGAAACTCATATTAATGTGAACTTCAAACATTATGTATCTGGGTGTTGAAATTAGTTGATTTTTTGGATCATACATTCACTCTTTGCTTTGAAAATAGCTCAGGTGGATTGAAAATTAATTTCGATCTGCAATTTCAATCCGATGTTTTCCCCACGTCCGCGACGAATTGTACCCGCACATTTCATCGTCTATCACTGAATGTTTTGATTGTTACAGATAGAAATTACGTAAGCTGTATATTTCCAATTTTGCCAGTTAATGTTCCGCGGTCTTATCAAAAGGGTTGTTTGGGGCTCTATTTTAACGCGCCAGGGTCAGCTGTTATAAAACATGCTTAAGTCTGAGAATGCTCTCAAGCCTGAGAATTTTCTCAAATCTAAAATTCTCAGACTCAGCGACCGTTATAAAAAAGTTGAGAAAAAAAAATACCTTAAGTATTCTTTATTCTCAAATTCTCAGCTGAGTAATTATCAAGAGTTGAGTTGAGAATTATTTTTTGGTGGACCCTGATCTATTTGCTTCATTTCTTCCGTGTACACACTTTCAATTTGTATGATAACGGGGATAATGAAAAATTCATGAAGTGATAAGAGATATGGTCTGTCTAAGCATACAGTATTATTGGATAAAAACACACCTTGAAATTCAACGATGAACATTAAATATCAGGGTGTGTCACACAGAAAATGCATTGATCGATTATAGTAATTGAACGCAGTGTATATAAGGACCGATTTTAAACAGAATACATTGGATGTTATGGTTGAATGATTGATTATATATAGTATAACGTCCCTCCCGAGAATTTTCCACTCATATGGAGACGTCACCGTATGCCGGTGAAGGGCTTCAAATTTTGACCTGTACTCGGCACTCAGGGCCATTGAGCAGTGAGGGATCTTTATCGTGCCAACGCCCGCCGCTGACACGGGGCCTCGGTTTGTAAGGTCTCATCCGAAGGACCCGCAACTTTAAATTTCACCTCAAATTGCCGAGCGCATGGCGAAGGAACAGTTGCTACCCATTTTAACGACTAAGTCAGTCGCAGCCGAGATACGAACTCACGACCTTCCGATCACGGAGCAAGCGCTCTACCGACTGAGCTACCGTGAACGGTGATGTTATGGTAGATAAATCCGCGATGAAAGGTTCCATTGAAACATTTTCTTCCACCCAAAACATTTAAAAATGTAAGGTAGCCCGTCCACCCTCTGCAGAATACTTTTGCTCCTAAAAAAAACAATTTTACAACACTATACTGGCAAAGTAAATTCCATAAAAGGTGCCCCAAAAAGCATGATCATATTTCAAGTTCATAAGTCTCGTTTAAAGTCATCATTTCGTAAGTTCTATGGTTGATACAATGATCTTATAATTGAATATAATTTATCATTGAAATAAATGCTGACTGAAGCTTTTCATACTAATTCTTAGTACATTATTTATATACTGAATTGACGACAGATTGTTCCGTTATTATCCAATCATAACAAGAAGTACACGGCGGGTGTGACCGGTCGGCAGGGGATGCTCACTCCTCCATGGCACCTGATCACACCTCTGATGTTTCGGGGGTCCGAGCTCACTCTGCTCTTATTTTGTATTGCTTTATGGACTTTGATATTGAATAGTGTTCGTTATCTCCATATCCTTCCTTCATTAACTTAACAAATGTAAAGATTAAAGAGTTACCTTTACTAACACCACAAGGTAATTAGATACATGTACCAAGGGTTTAACCTTTCAAATTTAGTTAATAAAATATAACTTATACGTTTTGAAAATCCTTATGTCATTGCTGGCTTTTTTTAAACACTTGTACTTGGGATTTTATCAAATAGGTTTTACCTTTAAATAATAGGTATCAGACCCCCTCCTGAATTTTTGTAAATCACAATATATGAGTGAAAAGAAGAAAACACTTGTTGTTGCCTTCAACTCGACATTCAGATATGTCAATTAATAATGGTAATTTCCATTCCTACGTAGATACTATATATCCTTGTGAGCTTGAGATAAAAGAAACCACAGAGTCCAACACTTCTGTTTCATACTTGGATATTTTACTTGAAAAAGACACTAAAGGAAATCTAACAACCAAGCTTTATAATAAACGTGATGACTTTTCTATAGTCAACTTCCCTTACTTTTGCAGCAATATACCTTCATCACCTGCATACGGAGTATATATCTCAGTTGATTCGATACGCAAGACCATGCTTTACGTATGAACAATTTCTAAAGCAATTTGATGAAACAGGAATATCAGCAGTTTCGTTTAAAGTCATCATTTCGTAAGTTCTATGGTCGATACAATGACCTTGCCAGCAAATACAATTTATCCCTGAGTCAAGTGTTGACTGACTTTCATACCAATTGTGAGTCCATTATTTATACACTGAATTGACGACAGATTGTTCCGTTATTATCCAATCATGACAAGAAGCACACGGCGGGTGTCACTGGTTGGCAGGGGATGCTCACTCCTCCATGGTACCTAATCCAACCTCCGATGTTTCGGGGGTCCGTGTTTGCTCTGCTCTTATTTTGTATTGTATTATGGACCTTGATATTGAATATTGTTCGTTATCTCCATATCCTTCTTATAAAAAGCTTATTAGAAATACATAGAGTTGTAAGCGTCATCTCATATCAATTTCCGGTTAAATTAAGTATTAGATATTGCCACCTGCCCACTATGAAAATAATTGTTTTTTATTTACTGCAGAATGACATTCAAAACTGTCAAAATAGTATCAGATAGAAAACAAATAAGTACAATAACTTTAAGATTTCTTCATGATTCTTTTTTTATTTAAGTAATTGCAAAACATATGCTCCTCTCTCTTCCACTCTCATACCTGTTTGACCGGTCACGGTAGCCTAGTGGTAGAGCGTTCGCTTCGTGGTCGGGAGGCCGGGGTTCGAATCTCGATCGCGGCGCCGCGTCATACCTAAGACGTATACATATGTAGTGACTGTTCCTTCGCCAAGCGCTCGGCACTAGAAGTGAAAGTCATGGGTCTTTCGGATATGACCTTAAAAACGTAGGCCTGTGTCACGGTAGGCGTTGGCATGATAAAGAACCCTCACTGCTCAATGGCCCTGAGTGCCGAGTATAGGTTTAAATGTGAAGCCCTTCACCGGGATCGGTGGAGTGTCCATATGAGTGAAAAATTCTCGAGAGGGACGTTAAACAATACACAATCAATCAATCATACCTGTTTGAAAAATACATATACACACATTTATAAACATCTAGTATACATACACAAGGATAGATTCACAATATACGTATAATATACATAAACATAAACTTATGCAATATGCAATGCATATTGAATCAGTTATTGTATTAAGAGTTACTGTTGGACACATTAAAAAGACATTTCCACTTCGACCATCTATTTTTGTAAAATATATTTTCTGACAATTTTTTTTCTAAACAATAGTAATTATTTAGATATTTTAAGATTTCATTTAAAACAATATCATTGTTCTTTCTTGATTGTTGAAATAAGTATTTTTTCACGAGTAGGATAATCAAATTAATTGCCATATGATCTTCTTCCAAATTACCAAAAATAACAGTTTTGACATCAAATACAATTCTTGTACCAGACTTTTGAAATATCCAATCTGACAATGCTAACCAAATCACAGAAACCTGTGGACAGTAGAAAAAAAAAATACTTGATTGATTCTGGTTCTAAGTTATATATTGAACAAAGTGGTGAATTTTTTATTTTTCACAGATATAGGTTCGTATTAGTACCTAATATTCTATGGATAATTCTTTATAATTGAACCACATAAGTCCTGAGTCTTTTGTTGTCAATTTAAAGTTTGCATAAACATGCTTCCAATCAAAATTTAACTCTAATTTTAGATCAGTATCCCATTTGTTTTCACAAATAGGTCTGTGCTGTGTTTTTTTTTTTACATTAAATAATCATAAATATTTCTGGATCCTTTTCTGTTCTTACAAAGTATTTTTACAAATTCAGGTTGATATGGTTTAATAAAAGTATAATATAAATATTGTTTGATATTAGGCCATGCAGTCAAAATGCTTTGCTTCAAACCTTCATAATGTGGTAAAAGGTAACTTTACAAAATAATCATTTGTGATTGTTTCATAACTAATGCTTTCATGATTTAATCTTTAAACGTCTTATTAGGTCTATGTTGGTGTTTTTATGATGTCTACGCAGAATTTTATCATTGCTCTTTGCTTTACTTTTTTTCCTAAAATGTCCCCTTTCGAACAATGCTGATTCTGTCTTCATATATTCTAACTTTGATTTCTCGGCCATTTCGAAACTTTGAACTTTCCAATTTTGCAGGATAGAGGTTATAACTTTTGTCAAATGCAAAATGTAATCAAAGTACCGAAAGTACTCATGGGAGTTGAACATTGTTATCTGAAAGATCTCACAGGAAGTATAGGAACATCTTCATGCATTCAGATTCAAGTCAGCTAGAACTGATTTGTTAGAGATACAAAACGAAACATTAAAAATGATTTCTATTGCATTTATATAGCCAAGATCATGGAACTGGTCTTAAATTAGCTGCAGAATTGTAGCTCTCCGAGAAAAAAGATTTTGACAGACCTGAGAGCTACAGTGCCATCCATTGAAAAAACTATATTTATTGCGCACGAACAGTAAAGTTAAGTTCTTGATTAATTCTATTTAATTATTACCTCAACAATTTGACCAAACCTAACAAACAACCCCCTCACCAAAAAAATAATTTTTTCAAACTCAAAAATACTATTTTGTTGTTAGGTTTTAAACTTCTTTCAGTACCATTTATTACTAAAACTCAAAAACTACCCTTATATTTCTGAAACATTTGATTCAAAACACCTCCTAATCTCTTTAGAATGTGTACAAGATATTTGGTCCCAAGAAACAAACACTCTTTATATTCGATGTTACCATCACCAGACACTAGATTGTCATTTTTCTTCCTCTGATTAAAACAAGTATTTGCTATTTTTTTGGGTATGAATGTTTCTTTTCGGACACAATAATTAATTTTTATAGAACTCCATGCTTATCTATTTTATCAAATGTATCTATCTTTACAATTTAATCATCAAGTTTTGTTATTCCATAATTTTAAATTTCATTTCAAGTAAAATCTATATAGAAGTAAGTATGTCTGAATACTTTACATTTTGTTTGTTTTACGTTCGATAATTTTTCAATTATATTGAAACACTACCACTTGCCGATGGAGCTAGCTACATGTAAGTCTACAAATTTTTACCTTTTTACCTATACACGGCTCTCAAAACCATTGAGTAGTGAGGGATAGTTTTGTGCAAGCACATACTGCGACATGGGATTTCGGTTTATATGGTCTCATCAAAAGAGATTATCTCCATATGCATCCCACAGGATTCGAACCTGCGAAGTAAGGATCAATTAACACCTTACGTTGAATCTCTAGAGCAAACTATTTTCTATTAATCTTAACTGTTTTAGTTATAAAATAAAATCAAATGATACATTTTATAAGGTAATACTGAAATACAAGTACACACACATATTCAAGTTCAGATATGGTGTTGTACACGTGACCAACTGAATGCTGATAAATTCATGACATTAAGGATGCAAAATTAATGTCATTTGAAATTGTGTGATCGAATATCAACAAACTTTAATGCTATTATTTTTCTCCTTTACCAACGTAAAAAGAATGAGTTGTATGTATCTGGTCTGACAGAAAATTTTCCAGTCTAACAGATCATTTTACTTGTCAGAGCCAATATATATTTTCCGCAGTGTTTTTTTTTTTGGGGGGGGGGGGGGGAAATGGGGGGGGGGGAGGAAACGTTGTTCTGTTTCTTTATTGCTGAAACAAATTGAAAGAAGTTGGGTTAAACCTTAGTGTTCCTTTCCTTACATCTTTGTTTAAGTCTCTATATTTATACAATCGCGTCATTGTCAAATCAGTTAGACCGGTTGTTGCTCCTTGGATGACCTTGCACTTTTTGTAATGGAGCGTAGTGGAGTCAGCCGAGGATTGCCGAATGATAAATGACGGAAAATTGGGACTTTTTTTTCATACTGAAATCAAAAATTTTGTGTCATTTCTCAAGAAAGATGACAAAAATATGCTATTCAAATTAAGTTAAATAAAATTCTATTTCATTTACTTTCAAATCATTTATGAAAATAACACTGGGTGAAAAAAGTGGTTTCCCATCACGGGAAACTTTATGGAAACCACATGGAAACCTCAAGTTTACATCATGTTTCCCAGTGGTTTCCGTAGCGGATGCTAGGTTATTCCGCCAAGTTTCCGTGACACGGAAACCCCCTACGCTCCGATTCCATAAGGTATCCCGAACCACGGAAACCTCTGTAAACCTGAAGTTTCCCGAACATCCATGTAGTTTCCCGTAATGGGAAACCTGAAGATTCCACTGGTTTCCAGAATCAGGAAACTTGATGGAATCGGAGCGTAGGGGGTTTCCATGGAATGGAAACTTGGTGGAATCTTAAGGTTTCCTTTTACGGGAAACTACATGGAAGCTCGGGAAACCTCATGATTCCTAAAGTTTCCTTGACTCAGGAAACCATATGGAATCGGAGCGTAGGGG
>PRKT01000880.1:36385-50557 GCA_003671525.1 Saccostrea glomerata | reverse complement strand
GGGGGGGGGGGGGGGGGAGGGGGATTAAATTACTAATTGAACTCCCTCTTTTTCGGGTTTAATTAGATTTTGAGCCTGCATGCTATCAATATTACTGGTGGACCTGCTAGACTTTTCTGTAATTGCTACATGTACATTGTACTTTAAACTCCTTGGCCTAGCTTTAGCTTAAAAAAATGCCCACATCATTTTAACACGTAAAATTGTTAAATGAATCAGAATGTTGAAAACCTCTTTCTTAAGAGAGTTATATCTCTAGGTGGAACAAAACTAACATCTTATCAAAGGCAGGAAAATATAACAGTATTTTAATTCAGTATTTTAGTCATGATTGGTATACGTGAAGTCATGGGAAAGATTATGTCGAAAGTCATCTATACTCGTTGATGTGCAGGGCTGTACTTATATGCATACAGCTTTAGCTGGTCCCGCCCTGTATTTCTTTAATGTTTTTTTTTCGTTAAGAAATCTGGTAAGGTATGCTAATAAAAATAAAATCCCGGTTAGTTTATAACTTTAACGGAAATTACTTTCCTACAGGCCTGAAGATCGAGTTTATTAGTCACGCAAGTTTTTTTTTTAAAAAAAGAGTAGCATATCGGCGAATAAAAATAGTGTAGTATACAACATAGATAAAGAAATGTTTGTTGAAGTATTGACAAACTTCATACCTTTATAGAATGAAATCAACAAAAACTGCACAAAAATACAATCGTGACAATTATACAATGAATTAATTATACAATTAATTCTTTTAATAGATTGCCTTAGCATGCATTACTTTTAAAGCCATTGTTCTTAAGGAAAACATAATCATGCAAAATATTATAGACTTTTCTTTATCAAGAGCAATGGCCTTTGGAGAAAAAAATGGCTGAAAATTTTAAAGTTTGTTAAATACAATGTATAGTGTATGTGCGTTTAGGACCCTACATTGTAATTTCATGCGAAAAGTGCAGGCGTTTACTACACGGGGATCTGCGTACATATTTAATAAACAAAAAAGGAAAGAAAAAAAAACGTTTTATGTGATGAATTATATTATAAACATTTATCTGATAAATGTCTTTGTAGTATGTTAGATTACAAATTTCACACAAAAACCCATCAACAATATTAAATACAGTTTTGATTTCACATTGATCTATTAACGTCATTCTGATTTAATATAATTATACACGACGAGAATTAAGATCTATTCAATACCTATAGAAAATTATTTAATTTCTTAAGAGGATAGTTTTATTTTAAATCAGTAATGAAAATTGAAATAAAAATTCTAAATAGTTTGTTCTTTCATTGAACTTCTTAAATGTAGGTTATTTTATAAATATGTTCTCTTGTATAACTTTATTTATGGAATATACAATTTTTTAAATGATAAAAGAAACACGAATCATCATCTTAATTAAAAAGAATTTTCGGTCGGAGACTGTGTGTGTACATGCTCGACAGCAGCCCATTGTTCCCTTTAGGTACAAAACCGTCTCAATTCACATAGAATATACAAAAAATACACAGTGACAGGTGTCTTCGCGGCACGTGTCTCCACCTGAAATGGCACGTGAGGACAGGTGTCCCTAATTACACAGGCCGACCATAGTGACTTGGTGTCTTCTAGCTATTCCCACTTTTTAAAAATCTCAATTCCACCTATTCCCACTTGCAAATAACAATAGATGTTTTGATTAGTTAATTTGTTTTTACAGTAATTAGAATAATTTCATCCCATCTTAGATTTACCTGTATTTTACCAGTATTTTGTACATTTTAAGACAGAAAATAAATATATTTATCTAAAAAAATATGTATTTTATTTGAAAAAAATGCATATAAATATTTATTTAATTTGAAAAAAAAATAAATATATGAAAAAAAAAATCATATAAATAACTGGAGTTAAATATAAAATAAATAGTTTAACAGAAAAATATACTTAAAAATATACTTAAATTCATTGAAATATATACTTATGTATGTGTATATTTATTATGAATTTTTCTCTAATCTTTTTTTTAGTAGTTATTTAAATCCAGATTTCAATTTAAAGATCAATAAAAGTCTTATGTAAAATTCATTGGTTTACCATTCACCAGTCTTATGCAGTGTGATTTTTTAATGAATAAAATTAATAATATATCTGCTATTATTATTTGAAAAAGTCTAATTTCTCATTGAAATAGAAGTAATAGGTCAGATTTTTTAATTTAAAGTAGCAAATTTACCTGTCCTCTATTCCAACAGTGGTTTAATAATTACTGTTTTCACAGTCATGACATGTTTATTCGGCTAATTATTTGTTTACACAAAAATTCCACCTACTCTCACATGAAATTTTACTTTTTTCTACCTGATTTTCAAAAAGTGGGAATAGGTAGAATGAACCAGTGACTTCCTCAAAAGCGTTTTTTTTTTCGGGGGGGGGGGGGGGGGGGGCTTCTCAAGGAAAAAATGAAAAGCAACCCCCACCCCCACCCCCACCCCCAATAATAAAAACAATAATTTAATAAATTAAAAAAAAAAACAATATTCACTTTTAATAGTAAAATACTAGCATGATAATACTCAACCCCCAGCCAATTCGATAAAATGATTCTTATCTGACCAGTTTATATTAATATATTAAATCATATTAAAACAAAATCTTTATCACTTTCTAAACTTGTATTTAAAAACTTGAAACTCTAAAAATGTAATTTTGACAAACCAACTGAAGTATTTTTTTTCCTGACGGATTACCCCGATGTATAAGAAATGCCAACCTCTGGTATCTAACACAAATGCCTGGTAAGGTACCTTGATGTCTTGTGAATACATGTGATTATGTAAAAATAATTCTTCAATGTCAGTTGCAAAATATTGGAAAAAAATTAAATTATTTTATTGAGGAACGTCTCACCTGTCCTAATCAGTAATCGTAACTTGACATATTTCTTTATTTACTTTTTAATCGATCTTTTTAGTAAACCTTTTCTGTAAATAATTTCATTAAATGTACCCTTCCTTAGCTCTTCCATTTTTTCAAAGGAACATTCATCATAGACAGCTTCAAGAAAGTGGGATCGGAAATGATTGATTTCTACATAACTGCATGCACTTACTTTTTTCTATTCCACTTCACGCATTCTATACGAGTTTACCAAAACTTATGTGATAAATCAAATTCAAAATTAAATAAAATTAAATAAAATTCAGTTAAATAAAATCAAATTAAAATTGAATTGCGTTCACGGTGCTGAAATATTAAATTAATCACACAGAAATACACATCTAGTTATTTTAACTGTTTGAAGTTAATTATTTTGATACAGCATGTAAACACTTTTGAAATATTTCTATAATTGGTAAAAATATGGTAACATAATTAACTTTTTGTAAAATAAAAGGTAGGTGGGTTAGTATTGAGATATACTTTCAAAGTTTCCCTGCTTGGGAAACATGGGGAAAAACTACACATTGGTTACTTCCATGTTGGGAATCTGTATGGAAACCACTGAGGCATGTTTACATGGTTTCCCATCTTGGGAAACTTACGGGAAACCACAGGTTGGTTGCTTCCATATCGGGAATCTACATGGAAACCACCGGGGCATGTTTCCATGGTTTCCTATCTTGGGAAACTTACGGGAAACCACAGGTTGATTGTATCCATGTCGGGAATCTATGTGGAAACCACCAGGGTATGTTTCCATGGTTTCCTATCTTGGGAAACTTACGGGAAACCACAGGTTGATTGTTTCCATGTCGGGAATCTATGTGGAAACCACTATGTGGTTTCCATAAAATGGAAACTATATGGAAACTACTGATGTCACGATTCCCATATGTTTCCATCGGGTTTCCAAATTTGGGAAACCTGGCTTTTCATCCTGTGTAAGATTAATTCAGAAAAATGAGTAGGACTATTTTTATTGCGGAAGTTTCTTCGAGTTTATATAGACTGCTTAGGAGTTTGTATTGAATATCACAGGGGAGTAAATTGGGCGACACAGAAACACCACGACGTCCGCTTTATAATTCATTGTAAAATTACTGCGCTAGAAACTGCGTGACAGCCTAGGGAGTCTGAACATAGTTCAACTCTCAAAAAGCATTCCAAATTTCCGTGGAATTTCAAAGAGACTCTCTTCCGTACGGTCACCCTACAGTCTCCCTGCGTACCTTTTTCGCATTCAACACGTAGAAATTCATGAGGAAGGACAGAATGGATTATCCAGCGTACACCAGACAGAATTTCCCTAGACACTGTTAGCATAGCACCAAAAATACCAAAATACAATGGGCAAGCATATTTATCTAAAATTATGATATTGTAAAATATCGGTAAAAATATTGTACCATGAAGTCACTGATGATGTCATTAGTGAGGTCATAATTTCAGGTGTTCGCAAAATAGAATACAACCTGCACCAGACATCTTACGCTGTAAATTGTTGTGAGGTGTGTTGTATTTGTAATGTTTCATCATGTCTATTATTAGTAACATAAGTTTCCTGAACATTCCAGAGTGGTCAATATGTTTGGTCATTTTTTCTAGAACATTCTTGAACTTTATTCATGTCCAGAACTTTCCAGGAATATCATGTATTTACAATTTCTAGAATATTCTAGATTTATGATACTGTATAAATACCCTGTCAATTCGATGCATAAATAATTGTGAAGATTGTCGTATAAGCATCATTGAGGTATTACTGGGATATAATTTCACTGGGACATTGTGTGCAGCAACGGACACTCTGATGTATGTATTTTTAGATTTTTGCTAAGTTTGTACTTAATGATTTGTATATTACTGTAAATAAATTATTGTTAAGTTTAAACTGTGTGATTGATCTTTGCTGGCATTTAGGGTTATTCTGACCCATAACAGAATTGGGGGCTCGTCCGGGATAAAGAAGTTTTGCACTTTTGCAGTTTATTGTCAAAATTTTGTTTATTGAACCGTTAAATTTGATTATAAGCCAGCAGAAATCAACATGGTGTTTTCGGTCACAGACTTTCTAAGTTCACCAAGTGTTCAGGTTTTTGATTCGTTAAAAAAGGATGACTTGATCGCATTAGGTATGCATTTTGGGTTAGAAGTTAAATCCTCACAGAGAAAGCAAGACATTAGAATTAAGGTTGCAAACAAACTTGTAGATGAAAACATCTTTGAAAAATACGAACTTCCAGAATATACAGTTAGATCAGAGTTAGGCTCTTATAAAATGGCAGACTATCAGTTTCAATTAGAGTTAGAGAAAATGCGATTAGAAAGAGAAAAATTAGAAAGAGAAGATCGAGAAAGAGAAAGGGAAGAACGAGAAAGAGAAAGAGAAGAACGAGAGCGTGAACGGAAATTTGAATTAGACAAATTAGAAAGACAAGAGCACTTTGAGTTAGAGAAATTAAGATTACAGCAGAAACCAGAACCCTCATTTGTCAAGAATGAATTTGATGCAGCAAAAAATATTAGGTTAGTTCCGAAATTTCAAGAAAAATCTGTAGACAAGTATTTTCCCCAATTCGAGAAAGTCGCAGAAAATCTTAAATGGCCACAACACGTTTGGTCAACAATGTTACAAAGTGTACTGGTTGGCAAAGCAGCTGAGGTATACTCTGCACTAGGGGTAGCTGAAAGTTCAGACTATGAGAAGGTCAAAGCAGCAATATTAAAAGCATATGAATTAGTACCTGAAGCATATAGACAAAAGTTCAGAAAGTATAGAAAGTTTGATAATCAAACATTTGTTGAATTTTCACGAGAGAAAGAAGATTTATTCGATCACTGGTTTAGATCTAAGAAACTTGATAAAACTTTTGCTAATTTGCGCCAAGTCATCCTGGTAGAAGAGTTTAAGGAATGTGTTACTCAAGATTTGAAAACACATCTAGAAGATAAGAATGTGAAAACTCTTGAAGAGGCAGCAGTCATATCTGATACTTATGCTCTGTCTCATAAAAAGAATTTTGTATCAAGATCTCAGACTAGCAGTAATTCTACAAATTCAGACACATATAAAAAGAGTGGTTCAGGGTCTCAGTCTTTCACAAGTTCCCAGTCTCCATCCCAAGGTGGTTCTAAGTCCGGTCCAGGACGTTTTGAAGGATCATCTGGAATAGGGTCGCTTCCTACTTGTAGTTATTGTAAGAAAAAGGGTCATCTGATCAGTGAATGCTTTAAACTTAAGAGAAAAAATGATTTTGATAAAACTCAACCACATGCTTGTGCGGCAGTTAGAGGTGATAGAGAAGCCTTAGTTTCGATTTGTTCTGACACTCCTGATGTCCAGGGTTCACAGTCCAGTTCTATTGATTCTATGGAGGATTATAAGCCCTTTATGTCTCAGGGATTTGTTTCACTCGGTGACTCTAGCGAAATAAAACCTGTCCAGATTTTGAGAGATACTGGTGCTGCACAGACGTTATTGTTAGAGGGCGTGCTTCCTTTGTCTGAGCAGACTTCTACTGGTGGGTCAGTTTTATTACAGGGTGTGGAGCTAGGCGTCATTGATGTTCCCCTGCATAGAATTAGTTTGAAGTCAGATTTAGTTACTGGACCTGTTATCGTAGGTGTTCGACCTACTCTTCCCGTTCCAGGCATTTCTTTGTTGCTAGGCAACGATTTAGCTGGTGGAAAAGTTGTACCAGATCCTATAGTTTGTGAGAAAATCACTCCAGATGTCATGTGCGATGATGAAGATGATGACATTTATCCAGCCTGTGCTGTTACTAGAGCGATGGCCAGAAGACGAGAAATGGAGGCAGACCATACTCAAGCCTTTGACGAGACGAATTCCTCTGTTGATATTGATTTGAATGACACTTTCTTATCTGACCTTGATGGCACTCAAACAAGCATGGAACCACACAATATCAAGAAGCAAGAGAAGAAAGAACTGTTACCAAAATTTGGTGGTGAGGATGATGAGTTGCATCCACTAGTTAGCCAAGGCAAGGACATCCTCAGCCGAGAACGTTTACTCTCTGAACAACATAAAGACCCAGATATCATTCAACTTAGTAAGAGGGCACTTCCACCAGAAGAGGCTACTAAAGTTGGAGAATGCTTCTATATGAAAGATGGCATCCTTATGCGAAAATGGCGACCACCTGACGCTTCCCCAGATGAAGTGTGGCGTGTTGTTCACCAGATAGTGGTCCCAGCTGCTTATCGTCGAGATGTCATGAGTTTAGCTCACGATACACCTATGGCTGGTCATTTAGGTATCAATAAGACTTATAATAGGATTTTGAGTCATTTTTATTGGCCTAAGCTAAGGAAGGATGTTTCTGAGTTTTGTAAGTCGTGTCATGTCTGTCAGATGGTAGGTAAACCGAACCAGAAGATACCATCCGCCCCTCTCCAACCAATTCCAGCTTTTGAAGAACCGTTTAGTCGAGTGTTGGTGGATTGTGTAGGACCTTTGCCTAGGACCAGATCTGGGAACCAGTATTTACTTACCATTATGTGTACATCCACTCGATTCCCTGAAGCCATACCTCTTAGGAATATAAAGGCAAAGAGCATAGTTAAGGCCCTAACCAAGTTTTTCAGTTTTGTAGGAGCACCCAAGGCAATTCAGTCGGATCAAGGCTCAAATTTTATGTCGGGGTTGTTCCAGCAAGTCATGCATGAGTTGGGTATAAGGCAATATAGATCAACTGCTTATCATCCTGAGTCCCAGGGAGCGCTAGAACGTTTTCATCAAACCCTAAAAACAATGCTGAAGACCTATTGTTACCAGTATGAAAAAGACTGGGATGAAGGGGTTCATCTTGTACTATTTGCTGCACGAGAAGCAGTCCAGGAGTCTCTTGGGTTCAGTCCTTTTGAATTGGTGTTCGGTCATACAGTTAGAGGTCCTTTGAAATTGTTGAAGGAAAAGTGGCTGACTGAGACTAGTGATCTTAATCTTTTAGATTATGTGTCTGATTTCAAAGAAAAACTTTACAATGCTTGTAAATTAGCACAAGACAATTTGAAGAATTCTCAGATGAAAATGAAAATGTGGTATGACAAAGATGCCAGAAATAGGGTGTTTAAGCCAGGTGATAAGGTTCTTGTATTTTTACCTATTCCTGGTCATCCTTTACAGGCCAGATTTTATGGCCCTTATGAAATTGAAAGCAAGATCAGTGATGTAAACTATGTAGTTAAGACACCAGGTCGACGTAAAGAGAAACGGGTTTGTCACATTAACATGTTAAAAGAGTATTTTGAAAGGTGTGACCGAAATTCTGTAAAACCAGTTTCCACTTTAGCCAATGCTAAGACTGTTCAAAATTGTATTGAAAGTGATACGAGTGTAGAGATGAATGAGAAAGATTGTAATCAGAGTGTTCGTTTGAAAAACTCAGAAGTTTTGGCTAATTTGGATGCCAAACTTGGACATTTGAACATTCACCAAAAAGAACAAGTTAAAAACTTGATGAATGAGTATCATCAAATCTTTTCGGATGTTCCAAAGAAAACTAATGCAGCTTGTCATGATGTCATAGTGAGTGACGTTCTGCCTATCAAACAACATCCGTACCGTCTCAATCCAATAAAATTGCAGTACCTAAGAAGGGAAGTGCAGTACATGTTGGACAATGACATTGTTGAACCTAGTAAAAGTGATTGGAGCTCACCATGTATTCTTGTACCAAAACAGGACGGTTCGTACCGATTATGTACAGACTATAGAAAGGTGAATTCTGTTACCAAAACTGATTCATTTCCAATACCTAGAATCGATGACTGTATTGACCGCATTGGAAACGCCAAATTTGTCAGTAAATTTGACCTGTTGAAAGGCTACTGGCAAGTGCCGTTAACAGAAAGAGCAAAAGAAATATCTGCTTTTGCAACACCAGATGGACTTTACCAGTATAAAGTAATGCCTTTTGGCATGAAAAACGCACCGGCTACATTCCAAAGGATGATTCACTCCCTTCTTCAAGACCTTGAGGGATGCGAGGCCTACATTGATGATGTCGTCATATACAGCGACACATGGGACGAACATCTCCGAATCATGCGTGCTTTATTTGACATTTTAGCTAAAGCAAACTTAACTGTGAACCTTGAGAAGAGCGAATTTTGTCATGCTTATGTTGAGTATTTAGGTCATAGAGTAGGTCAAGGTTATGTTACACCCATTATGGCTAAAGTGGAAGCTATTGCAAAGTTCCCGATTCCTACAAACAAGAAAGAGTTAATGAGGTTTTTGGGCATGGCTGGGTTTTACAGAAAATTTTGTCCAAATTTTTCCTCAGTTGTAAGTCCACTTACAAATCTTTTACAAAAGAGGGTTAACTTTGAATGGACAAAGGACTGTGAAAAATCATTTCAAAAAATCAAATCTGTCCTTATGAGCAACCCAGTTCTGTCAACTCCAGATTTTTCGAAGCAATTTAAGCTTACTGTTGACGCTAGTGATGTTGGAATCGGGGCAGCTTTGTTTCAAGAACATAGTGATAAGGTAGATAGAGTCGTTTCTTATTTTTCAAAGAAACTTACAAAATGTCAACAAAAGTATTCCACCATTGAAAAGGAATGCCTTGCTTTGTTGTTAGCCTTACAGCATTTTGATGTTTATCTAAATGTTACTTTGCATCCAATTCTTGTATATACGGATCACAACCCCCTGACATTTTTGCATAAATTGTCAAACAAGAATCAAAGACTGACTAGATGGAGTTTGTTGTTACAAGAATACAACATAACAATTAAGCATATCAAAGGCAAAGACAATGTTATTGCAGATGCCTTGTCCAGAGTATCGTGAACATACATGATTTTGTATTAATGTACATATATTTCATTTTGACAATATAAGTTTTCATTGACATTCAAACTTTTTAAGGGGGGAGGTGTTGTGAGATGTGTTGTATTTGTATTATTTCATCATGTATATTATTAGTAACATTAAGTTTCTTGAACATTCCAGAGTGGTCAATATGTTAGGTAATTTTCTAGAACATTCTTGAACTTTGTGTATGTCCAGAACTTTCCAGTAATATCATGTACTTACAACTTCTAGAATATTCTAGATTTATGATACTGTATAAATATCCTGTCAATTCGATGCATAGATACGATTGTCTTACAAGCATCATTGAGGTACGTATTACTGGGATATAATTTCACTGGGACATTGTGTGCAGCAACGGACACTCTGATGTATGTATTTTTAGATTTTTGCTAAGTTTGTACTTAATGATTTGTATATTACTGTAAATAAATTATTGTTAAGTTTAAACTGTGTGATTGATCTTTGCTGGCATTTAGGGTTATTCTGACCCATAACAGAATGTTTAATAAAAAATACAGATAACCGCAAATTAATTGTACAAGCTTGCTAAAGAAGTACCCAGTGCAGAAAGTTTTGCTATTTCTAGATATTCTAAATTACATATATTAAGAAGTTTGAACAAAAAGTAAATATATATGGAATGCTGGGCTTCTCTGAAAACATCCATCTTCAGTGAGATCTGTGTTCAGGGAGATTAAATGTGTTCTACTTTAAGATTTGTATCTAGCTGTAAAGTTTACAAGTTTTTCCAGTAAAGCAGAATCTAAAAGCAACTAAACTAGCTTACACAAGTGACTCTGCAAAATGGATTTAAAAACGAGCTGATAGCTTATTGCTCTTAGAGGGGGCACAACTTTGTTTAAATGTATCTGTTAAAACATAAAATGTGATCATACTTCTAACACGTGGTTCAGGTCAATCTATGATCATGTCGATGGATTGCAAAATAAAAAAAAATGTTCTCATGAACAAAATGCAAAGATGAAAAACTATGATAAGATATCACGGGAATTTTTAATTTGTTGTTAACTAAAGAGAAAAAATATGTTTAATAAAATGTATACGTACTTAGTGTTAAGTTCAGAACACCAGCACTTCAATGGTAAGGAAAACGAGCAGCATCTACTATGCAAACATTTAACATACATGTAACTATACTCGTGATCACGTGTATTGGTCAGTAAATCCACCTGACAATTGTATTCACCGATAATACAATAAAGGAATTTATCAAACGTAAAATTCTTGTAGTATTCGTAATAATCCATAATGCAATTCTCATTAAGTTGATTTGTCAGTTAAAGTCACATTGGTGCCTAATTTGCTAATCTGACGCCAAAAATATAGTGCCGGTTCCCATGCAAAATATTTATCCCAAAAGAAATTTTTATGTATGACAGCAGAAAAATGTATCATAGAGAATACTTATAATGTTAATTTGAATGAATTCAAGAGAGATTAATTAAAGTACATTTTACAGAATGATATTAAAGGGTGGTGAAAACTAATACGCAACATAACTTGTCTGTTTACCATATCTCCACGTGCTAGTCACTTCCTAGCCACATTTCCATGAATAATTTACCCTATCTCGCTGTAGTCTCGCTAACTCTCGCCAGAGCTACAGTAAGTGTTACTCTGAACTCATCGGGTTTTGTAATTTGCAGAACACCCAAAAATAAAAGGTTCCGAACAAATTAGTAGGAGTGAGTTGGACGGTTGTGTATAACACGGGGATAGTCATCAGTTTCAGTTAAAATGCGTTTCGTACCTGTCTTTTTCCTCTCTCCGTATTCTGGATTTCAGTCAGTAACTTAATTAAATCCTCCATGTTGATTTCGTCAGTCAGGAAGAGCAGGAAGGGACGTTTGAGATTGGGAGTGTTTTTCATCTTTGGGACACGTGTTTTTTTTATAAATAAAATAAATCTGATTGGTCTGTTTTCTGGTTGTTCAGATTTATGTTCATATTGTTCTATGCTGGCAAGCTGTCTGTCTTTGAATATTTCTAATTTGATAATGTAATCTATGCTTTAAACTCTTATGAGTGATTTTAACAACCCATACAACTGCCTAGAATAAGTACAGTGACCGTTCAGCTATCCATTGCCTACCATTTGAAAACTCTAAGGTAATTTATCAATATACTCTACGTGATTAAGACAATTTCCGTAGAAAATGTACCTTGTCTGATCAATCATTCAATCAATTTATTTAGTATTTTTAATCCATCAGCTACAAAATGAATTACCACTCAGAAAGTTATTTAAGGTATTCAATGTGTAACGGCCATATTTTGTACCCAGTAAATGAATAGACCGATATTTTTTAATCATGGTAGTATTTTGAAGATGTTATAAAATAAAAATTCTTCACCAAAAGGAATTTTAAAAAAATTGTTATTGTTAAATTAATTTCACGTACAATTTTACATTGAAATCTATGATCAGTGCGTGTTGTTTTAAGATATTGTAAAAAGTAATTTGAATGTTAAACAAATTTCTTGGTGAATATATGCATAAGCTTCCTCTTTATAAAAACTATGAAATAAAGTGAATTACTTACCGCAGAAATTTTGAGAAATCAAAATTTTCTTCTTTCATCAAGGACAGATAACTCTTCAAAAACTTTAAATCTGCAAAATGACCGACTCCTTGCATGTTATCAGTCTTGTCAATTTGGTTTATGTCACTTTTATCGTTATCTAGCAATGTGTTTTTATTTAGTTTATAATTATTTAAAATTGTTCAAAATCCCTTCATTATACATTGAATTCTTTAATGATATAAATGAACAAATTGTTGAAGATGACCAAACTGACAACATAATTCTTGAAAATGATTTTAAAAATAATCCACATATAATTAGAAGACATTGCGTAGAAAGGAGTAAGGTGATGTGAAAAACATTAAAGCAATTACTGTGGTTTCATCAATATTCGTTGAGCACCAATTTTCGTTGATTTCGTTGTTGAGCAGATCCACGAATTCAAATCTTCATTGAAATACGAAATATGACATTTATTTGTATTGGCAATGCCATTGTCCACGAAATTACGTATCCTCGAAAAACGTCTGTTTTACAAAATCCACAAAAATTGATGCCAACGAAAATTGATGAAACCACAGTAGTCAAAGACATTTAGTTATTGTTGAGCTACAATTGAACTACTATTGATATACAGTTAAATTACATACCGAGTAATAAGTCTCCCCTGGCCATACAGAAATGATAGTAAATAATGCACAAAACCTGTCACTTAGATTTTAAATAACGGGCTAAGGACACACACACACACATGTGGTAAAATTAAAATCAGCATTGTTGATTATTCATCCATAACAAGAAATTATTTAAACCACACTTGGCACAAGTAAACAAATAAAAAGAAATTGTAAATTTATCCGTTCAATGACAAAGTCTAACGCACAAATATTTTCAGGAAGTCAAAATGACGTTGGAGTTTTGCTCAATTTAACTGAAGACAAGGCAGATCAAACGTCTTTGTGCATATTTGAGACAAATCTATGACGTCCTTTTCCCTTTTTCCCTTACAAATTAATGCCTTTTTAACCCCGTAAGAACTCAGATTCAGTTATGAGAATGAATTATTTATTATAGAGACATGAGATAGGTTATCTTAAATGATGACCGTCAAGCGAAAACCGGGCTTAAGTGAAAAAAAAATCACATTTTCTGATTTTTATCGATTTAAATAGAGAATTTCCTCCTCTTTCTAATGATATATGGCTTAATATTCAGAAACATTGATAATTACATACTAAATCCATATGAAATCTACCATTAACGTCACAAGTTTGGGGGATAACGTTGCATTAATTTTTTTGCCGTCGCTGTAAATTATTGATAAGAAAACAGGACACCTAGTGAATGATAAACCATTTTTTTTTACCTGATGCATGCAGATATCAATTCAAACACTTTCACAAGTTTAAATTTTATTTTCACAATTAATTATATTTTATGGTTATTCAATTGTCATTTCACATTCGCTGATAAATTTGTTGACTTTCACAAGAGTTACTCTTCCTGGGCGTCAGGGGAAGGGGCGACGGCATCCTTGTACGGGGCTCTAACAAATGGTCGAATAAATTTAAACAAGTATTCCGTTCTCTCTCGACTTAATCCAGCTGCTGGAATGACATTTGGAGGTTGGATGGTGCCTAAATCGATCCCCTGTTTTAGCAGTTTCACTTCTGTGCCGGGTGAATCTGGTAATTCTTTGGCTAAGACAATACCTTTGAAAAAAATTAAATGATAGGAGCAATGGAGAAATTAAAGGTAAAACAAAGAAAATTCAATTAAAGATCATTACCTATGGATAATTTGGAAACGATTTAAGAACTAAGACTTCACAATCTTACATTTTT
>PRKT01000880.1:0-35898 GCA_003671525.1 Saccostrea glomerata | reverse complement strand
GGGGGGGGGGGGGGGGATAAATAGTGTATTTCATTTCAAAGCATTTACAGCATCGAATATCTAATGATTTTTAATTGATTGTATATGGAAACTGACCTTCCATAGCAACTCCAAACAACTGGACCTTTCTAGGAGTTGCGAAGTATAAAGGTCCGACTTGACATACGTGATGCGGAATAGATACAGCTTGAGAGTAGTCGAATGTATAATGAACATGTTGCAGTTTCATCGACATCCCTGGCGCTGGATTTACCGGGACAGGTTGCTCAGCTATCTCAGCTCTTGCATTTGTAACACACTGGTTATACAAATGTCATGAAAAAGGAATAAGCATGTAAAATATTTTAATGCATATTATAGGCGTCGGAACCGAGTAGCTATAGGGGGGGACTAAACCCCACCCCAACTTATTTTTGTAGATTATATTAGAATATCAAAATTTAAATACACAATGTACATGTAAATTGCACAAGTTATATTAGAATATTTTAATGAGTAATTCAAAGAATGTTAATTATGTAGAACGGTAGTACCTGTCGTTCTGCTTTAACTTCATTTAAGTGTGTACTATATTGGTCGAGCGCCGCTAACTTGTCGTTTTTCTGTCATCGCTGATTGAATATCATCTTTGTGCTGTTCACAGACAGGACACACGTCAGTCTGGGGGGACATGAATTTTATATTGGGACAGCAACTCTGCCAGACTCCTTTAAAGGTTGTAAGTCCCACTGCTGTTTTGTTGCTATCAGTACAAATATCCTTGTATATTTTATACAGAGACTGTTTGCTTTCACTGCATGGTAGAAGTATGTGTCCTCCAATATTTCTGTTGACTGCTGCCGGCTGGGGCAGGCCATGCTCCTTCGATAATTGGTAATGAACTGGGCAGCATCTCCCAAAACATCAAAACTGTATGCATTTTTCGGACGCTTATGTTTATTTCCATGAGTTCTCGAAATCAACCCTTTTGTTGTGAGATGACGAATAAGATATTCTAATGTAAATTTGCCAATGTTGTGGGTAATCAGAAATTTTTGTCGACAAACTTCAGCATATTTGAATTCATAGAGGTATCGAAGACGTTTTCTTGTTGACCCTTCATCTTTTGACTGCCTGCGCCTAGCCTTCACCTTTAATTTCGCCATGATATAAAAATCTCTTTCATTTCTCGTCATCTCGGATAAGGAAATAACATGTTTTCGGATATCCGAAAAACTAAATGTAGAGATACAGTTTTTCGCACATCCAAGCCCCTTTTCAATCAGAGAGCGCAATTTTACATCCTCGGTGCATGGGTTATCTAGAGTGTTGATGTCGCCTTCATCTTCGCTGTTATCAGACAGATTTTCATTTATCTGCTCTTCGACGTACATGTGGATCCGTGTCTCTAAATTTGCTGAATTGTCAACTGATTCGCCATCATCGCTGTTGTCATTAATAGAACATGCATCTTTGTTTTGATTACTGGGATTTTTTGTAGGAAAATATTCTGTGTTGATATTTTCTAGGTCCTAAAATTTGTGTAATTCAATTTAAAAAATTAGAATGTATTAGCGGTATTTATCAATCAAATCAACGTCAGCTTTAAACCATTCGTTTCTAACTTATCATTATTATTATTTTAAGAAATAAAATATATATTTCAATTACATGTGAAAAGCTTTCCAAGAAGAGGATGCAATAAAAGTGGATGAATGGACCCCCGCAATTTTCAGAGAAAAAAATCTATAAGATAAAAGCCAAGGAATAACATAGGACCCCATCCCGGAAAAACTATTCTCTCACATTTTAAAAGCTGGTCGTCATGCAGTAAAAAGTCACGATAGCCGATTACATACCGGGTATTAAATTTGATTTTATGCATCACACTCTTAGTCTTTGTATACCGGTATATATATTACGATTAAATGTAAAATCAAATACAATATGTTACCGGCCCCTGTGTAAAAAAGTGTCTTTCCACTCAAACACATACGAACAAAATAATTTTTCACATAGGCGTTGCTTTTTTTTCTTCTTTTTTTAACATCTTGTGATTGTCAAATAATTTCTGAGATATTTTTCTTTTTTTTTCGGGGGGGGGGGGTATCATTTCCGAAAAAATTTACTTGGTCCGCTCACATTTACAATTATTTTGATATGTACAAAATAACAACGACAAAAATCTGCACGACTTCAAAAATCAAAAATATATAGCTAATTCTTAAATCAAATTAATAAACGAAAGGTTGACACAGTCACGTATATTTCCTTCTCAAAGAATTTAAATTATTTACACAACGCGAACTAATGATGCTTGATAAAGCTACTGCTGAACGTACCGTGTAGCTATGCAATATGTAAACATTTTCTTTTTAGGATATTCAGCGTGTATTTTTTATAAACATGTCAGCACATCACAAAAAAAAACTAAATAGAAAAGTTTTTTTTTTAAACAAACATTTTCATTAACGAATATTGTTCATATTCACATTAAGTAATGTGTTAAATTCATGTTCACACTTCCTTTTAAACGCTGTAAAAATGGGGATGCTCAACAACAGTTGTAAAGAGTGCTATAGCTGACATGTAACAAGTTACTACGATGATTGGCGTAAATTTTACATTTGTAAACTTAGATGTTTGATATCGATGATAAACATGTCAACGGATGAAATTACACAAAATCAATTAATGATTCTCTGTACATGTAGGCTTAAAAAAAATAATACTTACGGATAGTTCCATGGTCCGTCAAGGAAATCATTCACTCTCATGACAGAGTTGCAGAAAATGACTTATCATGACGTTAAAATATGACGTCGACTTTACCGCTTGATTTCTCGATAACGTCACAATGCACTTAAGCCTGGTTTTCGCTTGACGGTCATCAAATATAATAAAAAGACAAATACTTAACACCCGGTCCTTTGGGCCTATAAGTCACCTGGATTCAAATCTAACATTTTCTCTACGGACATATGTAAATCGTTAATATTAATTATGCTCTTCAGAATGACATAGCTTGCCTATCAAAATAAACTTTTATTGTCAAAGACAGATGTCCATATCAGTAATAATGACTAGAATGCTCCTGTTGGTCGTATTGGTCAATCTGCAATGTTTGTCGGGGTATGATTCGTCCACATTCATTGACCTTTAGTTATTTTCCCTGGAAAAACTGAGAACGTGATTCAGGAAAAGTCCCCTTTTAGGAGAAGGATATGGAGATATCGAACAGTATTCAATCTCAAAGTCCATAAAACAATAGAAAATAAAAGCAGAGAAAACACGGACCCCCGAAATATCAGAGGTGGGATCAGGTGCCATGGAGGAGTGAGCATCCGCTGCCGACCGGTCACACCCGCCATGTGCTCCTTGTCATGATCAGGATGTGACGAGAAAAATCCGTCGTCAATTCATTGTATAAATACTGGACTAACAATTGGTATGAAAAATGTCAGTCAGCATTTGACTCAATGATAAACTGTATTTGCTGACAAGGTCATTGTATCGACAATAGAATTTGCAAAATGATGACTTTAAACGAGATTGCTTATATTCTTGTTTCATCAACTTGCTTGTCAATAATTTACTTCGTTTTAGAAATTTTTCATACGTAGAGCAAGCTCTTGCGTATCAAATCAACTGAAATATATATTTTTGAGAGTAGATTAATGTAGTAAGAGACAGAAGCGAACAGTTGAATATTTTGTACGGATAAAAATTAAGATAAGTCTCGAAATTACATATACTTTCATAGAAGACTTTATACTACTTAATATTAAAAAAAAGTTGACAAGTTGAGACATCTAAAGGTTGAGTGGGCCAAATTCTGTGCTCAAAAAATTCATCTGTAAAGCAAATATTTGTCGGTCTTTTCCATATTGTAGCTTAATGAAGTTTACATATATAAAAGGAACAATTTCAAAATGAGTTGAATTTGATGTCAAAAAATAAACACATGTATATCATAGAACAATAATTATTAAGTAAGGACAACAGAATTGAAAACTTATTATACTCCCCGCTTAAAAAGTAGGAGGGGGCATATAGTTATCGGGATTTCCGTCTGTCCGTCCGTCCGTATGTTTTATCTCTTACCCGCAACTCCTCTTATACTACTGAGTGAAATTTAATGAAACTTTCACAGAATCTTGATTACATATTGCCATTGTGCACCTCCTTTTTCACTTTTTTATTAGACACGTATTTTAGGTTTCCCATCGCAAAACATGGACATTGCCTTTATGTGTTTACCTATGACGTCACATATAGAAGCTTCTGGATGACATTTGATAGGACGAGTTATTCCTCTTTACACATTACCGTAAAACAATATTTAGCAACACATGAACATATTGGGAGCCGGGGGTGTCATTTAGTGAGCTCATTGCACACAGTACTTCTTGTTTTGTTTTTATAAGTACATTTTTTTCATGTTGATTACCCCCAAAAAAATCTAATGTTTACTGGTCTGTTAAGCCAATTGAAAATGAAAAATAAATAGAGATGTTAGCCTTTTATAAATTTCAAAAATCAATTGTTTTAGAAGGAACAATGGAATCGTGGAAAAATTAAACAAATTTTGCAGTGTCCGCGAATCAGTTTACGTATGACTTATTTTGTAGTCTTCCGGATATTTCCGGGTTTGCAGTTTTGTTGTCTAACGTCACGGCGTCAGACAGTACTAGATTTAATCAGGGCTTATTTATGCAGTCGTTCAATGAAATTGTTTAGATAGCTCGGTGGTGGAAAATTTTATACATGCATAATCTCCAAAGACGCATGTTGTTCATCCCAGGATGAAATGAGCTTTTATTTACATTACTGAATGATCTTGTGTTTAGTATAATCCGTGTTTTCTTTTTTGAACATGTCCGCTTCCGTTCTCTATACAAATGCCTTATTTTATAACTCTTACTGTTTTGTGTTGTGTTTCATATTACATGTTATGGTTAAATAATTGATAGCTTTTTTTCATGCAGTAAAATTATTATATCTTGACATTGAATGACTAGTACCTAAACATCAGACACGTGGTCAAATATTTTCTCTTAGTTGTCCTGCTCCAAGAATATTGTAAAAACTGATAATACGGTGCTTGAGAAAAATGCAGTGAAAACAGAAAAAAGATGTCTTATTCATGTTCGCTCTTAATTGATTATTGTGTAAATAGATTTGTATGTTGCTGAAGTGTTATACTTCACTACTATCCAAAGATTATATTTTGGACCATAATACATAGTAAATTAGTTTGCATCTTCTTGTTTCTTTTCCCAGATGCTTCAGTTCAGAATTTCAGCAATCAGTAACGTAACAGTGTTAAGTAGAGAATCATTGTACATCAAATGGTTTGAAAAGCAATGAAGACTTTCGAGAACAGCAGGGGAATGGTCAGCATTTGTAACGCTCTGCCAATTAAGAGTTAGGGCTGGGTTATACGCGCCCATTAAGTGATCAAAGATCTTCCCACTGATTTCATCATTTACAACCTTTATTTGATTCTGTTTGTTGAATAAAAAATCAGTTAGGTCATTTAATATATAAAACATTACTTGAAAAATGTTGACCCGGGATCTTGAAACATCTTAAGCCTAAGTCGATCAAAATCTTTATTTTATAATAAAATGTTGTAAAAATCAAGCAGACCAGAAGGGTTGGGGTTAGGGATATTTCTAACATTGTTTTACAGAGATGTTGTTATGTGCTAATGAAGAAATAAATTCCATAATTAATAAATATTTTATCGGCGATTAAAAATGTCACTTAAGTATTGGTTTGTTTCATGATCCTGGAGCCAGGAGCTTCAATTTAAAGTTCTTTGTACAAGAAATTATATAACATATTATTTCTTTCCGCTTTATCAATTTAAGCAAACCACGTCAGACAAGCTTTTTAGGAAAGCTAATACTTGTTTTGTGTATTAGATTTAAGAACTTCATACTGACGTTTGATGCAGCGCATGTTTGCAGCTACAACTTAAATATATTGTATTTGTCCATCCGGCCAAGGGCACATGGTAAGTTGATTTAAAATAATAATGTAATATTTGATTTTGCTTAATGTCGGCACAAGTGTCCTACATTGACTTTGTGTATTTTCTAGTCGTTTCTAAAAATAGCAGATTTATATAGTTTATAGTTTACAATTTTGCATTGATATATTTTAGTGTTGTCAACGAGTACCCAGTTAACCTGTTAACCGTTAAACGATGTGATCGAGTATCGGTTAGAGACACTACTATTCGGTTACTCGGATAAAAATACATTTTTCATATTAAATACGTATAAAATACATTTTTATGTTATTTGTAAATGTATATTGACACATTTCCCTAATTTATTAACCGTAAGACTTGCCCTAGTGGTTCACAAAAAGGATTAATTTGTTTTGATTAGTTTAATTGATAGCTTTAATTGCCAGGGGTTCGCGTTTTGAAAGCCTGGGATATAATTACCTCACTTTAATAAACCTGTGTTAGAGGAACACACTTTAACAAGATTCCGCCGCAAAATCTAAAGCGTGGAAATTTTGGTAAAGAAATCTGTCAAATTCAAATTATGAGTATATGAGCCTTACACGGGTGGAACCGCAAATATGCTAAATTACTTTAGGTTGAAACATAATACGATAACCAGCGACTTGCAGGAGACTCAACAAAAACAACCGGCATTTACAGAGTATGTTGATTATCCTCGATCGCGACATATATATATTCTTCATATGTTGATATAATTATTTTCTTAAACAAAAGTAAACTACCCCGTTTCAAAGTGACATTTAAAATCAAAATTCTGCGAAGATATTGTGTGTGGGTTTTTTTGAGTTTATATTTGTAAATAAAGTTCATATATATTATTTTTGTTGTTTATTTCTTCCAATTCCAATTTTTTCCAATAAATAAAATGATGAGATTAATAATAAAAACGGATACTTTAACATAAAATCATTCGAGTAACCGGGTACTCGATCGGAAGACTAAGCAAGTAACCGGTTACAGAAAATCGTCCGATTTGCCAACACTAATATATTTGCATAGTTTTCTCTAGGAGATGTTGTGAGATGCTGCGAGATATTATGAGTTATTATTACAATGAATTTAAGTGGACTTTAGTTTAAATCTATTCCTGTAATTTTCAAAATGTATGCAAATCAGATTAATGGCAATTCATTGGTTATCTAGTCAGTATATTTGTTGCATGTACGATTGTCTGTTATGTGATTACATTGTATGTACAAATTCATTTTGTTTGTTTCAACCTTTCAACCACGTTCTTCAATAAACTTGAAATACAGTTTGATTGGGTTGTTTATCTAGATCTGCTTATATGCAGTGAAATATTTTAAATTCAAAACTGTTCAAAACTGTATTGTTTTAGAAAGAACAATGGGATTGTGGAAAAACAAAACAAATTTCATGTGAACTAAGTGATTACTATGATGCATGATCAGCCGTACTATGAAGTAATTAACCTTTATATTAATTTATAATGCAAATGGATGTAAATGCAGGTGTATAAATGCAAAATATCCATTGTATTTTCACTGTTAATATAGTTGGATTTTTGAATGTTATACAATGGATAATAATAAAAATTTAGTCATCTTATCCTCATTTTTTAATTCATTGCTATCGATAGTCAAATCATATATGGTCATAAATATCTGGAACACTGTGAGGTGTTGATCATCAAATATGTCAGTTGTTCAATGAGATATATGTGATGCAACCCCAAAGTAGGTCATTCGGGCCTAAATCTCAAACTTTAAAACTGCATGTTCATAAGTAATTACTTCTAAAACAGTTTTCTCAAAAGTTTCCCAATTCATAAAATACATTATATCCTAACGGACATCAATAGCAATCATTAAAGGTTATCTTAATTTCTAAAAATGTTAAACTCTTCTTCTAAGGAAATGTAGAAAAATTATTAAAGATACATTGATGTTTTCTTTTGGTTGTAATTTAAGTTTGAAATTAGGTTGGGATTAGGAAATAAATCTTTGTTAAATTCATTGTTGCAAAAATCGTGTAACCATTTGAAAAGACTAAGCATGTTTTGAATTATACATAATGTGAACTAAAAAACAACAGAGTTAAAAAAAGGGTTTATATACATTTATTATTTATCTGTAGATAAGACATATATTTTTCTTTTATTTTATAAATTAAGAAAAAACAGTTGGGTGGAGATAAAAAAAGAGTGAAGTCGTTTTAGTTTAACTGATGTAAAATAATATTGTCAGTTAAAAAGGCTAAAGCAGTGCAGTTTTTGGAATATCAACACTATAACTTGAAACATAACAACTTACAGAAGCTTTTAAACATGTTTTTTCCCATAAGCACTTCTATACAATATATAATGTACATTGTATCAGATTAGCATGTTTCATGCATGTTCGAGATATTTAATACACATATAGTAATTGTTATTACTTTATCTTACTTGTACATTTTGAAAATAAATGTGAAAAATGCATGATTCATATATTAAAAGTAGAGTTTTCTCTATGAACTTTTTACACACGTACTTACAACGTTTATTTGTATGTCACATTCATTATACGTTTAAAAACGTAACATGAAAAAAACTATTGAAAGAGGAAACAGTTCACTAAATAAATTTAAATAATTAATTCTTAAAAGATTACTGGGAATTGTAATTACAATGCTCTTGTTCTGGAGAAAATCACCAAGATTTGAAAATTCTAAAAATTCTAAAAATGATAAATTCCACACAAAAGAAAAGCATCTGTCACTCCTTTATCAGAGAGAATTATTAGAACTTTCGGCTGGGGTGAGCTGAATAAATAGTTGTACTTACATGTATACTGATATTGCGTTTTTGTTCCATAGCTTACTGAGAGGAAGTTTGTCAAACGCACTTTTCTGTTTTATGAACAGATATTCAGCAGGGAAATAAATATTGTTAATAATATCAAATATATACAAGTGGCTCAGGGATATTAAACTGTCAGTTGAGTAAATTACAATACTGTTTAAACTACACTACAATACAAAACTGTATCGAACAAGAGTCTCAGTGGCCTTATTAGTAACTTGAGTATCCCGTAACAACTTTCCATGTATTGAATTTGATTCGTGTTTTAAACCAAAGGCCATGAAATTCACAATTTAGAAAGAGGCACCATTGCTTATCATAACTGTACACTTATCATGCTTACTTTGGTTACTTAATACCCAGAGGTAGTAGATCAGCTAGAGCAACAAGAAAAGAATGCATTTCCACTTTGTAACCATTTGTGCACCCCGCTCTACAGAAACCACTGATCCTGGGGACATATATTTCGAAATTTTGGAAATTGTACGAATTTTATTTCATAATGAATTGTTGAATGAGATCAAAGTTCCGATTTCAAAGCATTAATTTATATTAAGACTATGTAAGCCCCCCCATAACTCTGACCCAGGGGCCCGGAAATAAATCAATTTGAGATTTCTTCATCATAAATATATGCTTAGATCATTGGCAAAATACTTAGGAGCAAAGGAATGGATTTTCAAAGATTTCATGCATTTTCATAACATAAACAGGAGAAAGGAAGAATTTCAAAGAAATTATGCATTTTCACTATATAATTTATTAAGCCCCGCCCGAGCACAAAAACCCCTGACCTTGAGGCCATGAATTTTATTGTTATTTCAAGACCATGACAAGAAGGACACGGTGTGTGTGACCGGTCAGTAGGGGATGCTTGTCACCTCCGTTGCACCTGATCCAACCTCTGATGTTTCGGAGGTCCTAATTTGTTCTGCTTCTATTCTATATTGTTTTGTGGACTTTGTCATTTAATACTGATCGTTAATTCAATATCCTACTTTACAATTTTGGTAGAGGACTCAATGCTGAAAAAAATCAAATCAGCAGTCTGACTGCTTGATTCCCAGCAGTAAAGAAGAAGATTTGTAAAGACTGCACTAATTTAAGTGATTATGGCCCAACCCCCAGGCCCCAGGGGGACAGGGACCATGAAATTCGCAATTTTGGTTCCACTTCAACCATAGATGCACTAGGTCAAAATTGGTTGAAATTGGTTCAGCGGTTCCAGAAAAGAAGCTGAAAATGATCAAATGTTTATGCACGACGCACGACGTACTACGACGGACGAAAACGGATAGTAATAGACAAGTTTACTAAGGTGACCTAAAAAGTATAATACAAAACATTATCACTAAAATATTATACAAAACTGTAACACTTAAGTATAATGCAAAACTGTACAACTTAAGTATAACACAAATCTTATACACTTGAGTATAATACAAATCTGACACACTTTGGTATACTACAAATCTTTTACACTTGGGTATTACAAAAACAACTGTAACACTTGAGTTTAATTTAAATAAAACTGTTACACTTGAGTATGATTAGAAAAACTGTTACATATTCACAGAATAATAAAACAAGAGGCAATGAATGAGATGTGAAGATAAATAAGATAAAAAATCATGAAGGAATTCAATTAAAATGAAGGATGTCGTTGGTCCTAATCTAGCTCCTTTTCTACAAAATATCACCGCACTAACGCGGGGTATTCGATTTTTCAAAATATTCAGGCCCCAAGAGCGTTAAATAAGAATAAAGATAAGTTAAATTGTCAAACATTTAACTTTTGAAATTATCAAGAAAATAGTACCACCTATTTTTAGATCTTCTCTATTAATGCTTTTCAAATATGTTTATTAATAGATTGATTAATTGATTTAATAAATGTTGATTTACGTCCCATTCAAGAATTTTTCACTCATATTTAGACCTTTACTCAGAACTCAGGGTCTTTGAGTAAGGAGGGTTCTTTATTATGCCAAAGTCTACCGGGACTCGGAGACTAGGTTTTTAAGATCTAAAGACTCGCAACCTTTACTTTAAAGTGCCGAGAACTTAGCAAAGATACAGTCACTACCTATATTTTATAAGATGTCCTTCCGAACACGGAGACATGGTTTTTGAATTCAATAATTAACAAGAGGCCAACGGGCCTTATAGGTCACCTGAGTATTGTGCAACAACTTTCATGTTTTAAACTGGAGGCCATGAAATTCGCATTTTGAAAGAGGCACTATTGCTTTACATAATTATAGACTTAGCATGCTTACTCTATTTACTTAATACCCAGAGGTAGATCAGAGTAACAAAGAGAAAATGCACTTCCACCTTATAACCAGTTGTGCATCTCATCCCAAAGGAACCACTGACCCTGGGCCAAATATTTCAAAATTTTGCAAATTTTATCATAAAATAGTTGATTAATACCAAAGAGCAAATTTCAAAGCATTAATTAATTTTCAGACTATGTACCCCCTCCCCCCTCCCGACCCGGGGGGGGGGGGGCAAAAACAATAACCATTTTGCTAGATGCACCTTTCTTCATCATAAATATATATACTTGGATCATTGGCATAAAACCCAGAAGCAAAGGAAAGATTTTCAAAAAATTAATGTATTTTCACAATATAATCAATAGAGCCCCGCCCTAGCACTAGAACCTATGACCCTAGGGCCATAAAATTCCCAAATTTGGAAGAGGCATTCTTGCTCATCATAACTATGTACCTAGTTAGATTATTTAATACCCAGGAACAGAGAAGAAGATTTTCAAAGAGTTTATGCATTTTCACAATATAATAACTAGAGCCCCGCCCTTGCACTAGAACCCCTGACCCTGGGGCCACAAAATTCACAATTTTGAAAGAGGCACTCTTGCTCATCATAACTATGTACCTAGTTAGTTTATTTAAAACCCAGAAGCAGAGAAGAAGATTTTCAAAGAATAAATGCATTTTCACTATATTACCAATAGAGCCCCGCCCTAACACCAGAACCCCTGACCCTGGGGTCATAAAATTCACAATTTTAGAAAAGGCACTCTTGCTCATCATAACTATGTGCTTGGTTAGTTTATTTAATACCCATGAGCAGAGAAGAAGATTTTCAAAGAATTAATGCATTTTCACTATATAATCAATAGAACCCCGCCCTAACACCAGAACCCCTGACCCTGGGGCCATAACATTCACAATTTTGGAAGAGGCATTCTTGCTCATCATAACTATGTACTTAGTTAGTTTACTTAATACCCAGGAGCAGAGAAGAAGATTTTCAAAGAAATAATGCATTTTCACTATATACTTATTTAGCCCCGCCCTTGCACTAGAACCCCTGACCCCAGGGCCATGAATTTCACAATTTTGGAAGAGGACTCAATGCTAATTACAAGCATGCAAACAGTTTGACTGCTTGATGTCCAGGAGTAAAGAAGAAGATTTTTAAAGATTGCACTAATTTTAGTGGTTTTGGCCCCACCCCTAAGGCCCCAGGGGGGCGGGGACCATAATATTCACAATTTGTGTTGCCCTTCACCCATAGATGCTGTATACCAAATTTGGTTGAAATTGGTTCTGTGGTTTCAGAGAAGAAGCTGAAAATGTTAAAATGTTAACACACGATGGACGACGGACGACGCACGTCGCACGACGACGGACGAAAACGGATAGCAATAGGTCACCTGAGTTAACTCAGGTGACCTAAAAATCTTAATTCTGACTAAACTCTCTGATTTCAAGAAGGATATGGAGATAACGAACAGTATTCAATATCAAAGTCCATAAAACAATACAGAACAAGAGCAGAGCAAACACGGACCCCCAAAACATCAGAGATAGGATCAGGTGTCATGGAGGAGTGAGCATCCCCAGCCGACAGGTCACACCCGCCTTGTGCTCCTTGTCATGATCAGGAAGTAACGGGAAAAAAAATCCGTCGTCAATTCCGTGTATAAATAATGAACTAATCAAATCAACGGGCTAGGAACAGGAAATAATTTACAAAGAAAAAACAATGCATGATCCCTTTCTAATAAATAGAGCGCGACCTTGACTTCATAACACCTGACTCAGAAGCCAAGATTTCTACAAATTTTAAATAGGTATCCCTGCTTATCATATCTGTGCACATAGTATTTTTCATTTGCCAAATCCCAGTAATGGCTATTCATTTTTATATGTAAACGATGCAGCTTTACATGATAGCTAATAAAGCTTCTATAACACACCCTTGTTTATCATTACTTATCATTTAATCATTTGTTTTAATACATCCGAGAAGATATATTTTTTAAACTTTCCCATCCTATAAGCCGGACATTTTAAGAAATACCCTTGTTCGTCATAATTATGCTCTTATTCCATCCGCATTATAATCAGGGAAAGCGGAATAGATCGTTAAGAACATTTTTATTTTCTCTGTATAATTAACATACCATTATTTTAACTCAAAAACCTTACCCTCGTGAGATGATTTTTAATGCATATTATATCCATGCCAACAGTTTATCGCCTTCCCCTCCAGGAGTATAGAAGAATGATTTTAAAATAATGTATCTGATTTGATGGTTTAAACCCAGATCTCATGCTCCTCAGGAGATACAAACTTTGTTCCTTTTATCAATAGATGTTATACTCTATGCCGAATTAAGTTTAACGTAATTTACACTTCTGAAAAGAAGGTAAGTTAATTTTTTTTCGAAAAGCACTCAATTCACGAAGACAGGCAAAAATAGACTGCAAATGGTCACTTGAATGACAAAGATAAACTTATCAAATTCTATATAGATTAATGAAAAAATATTCAACAAGAAAAAAAAAGATAAACATCTTTTGAAACATGTAAATTAAATATGGCATCTCAAACGCGAAAATAAAATCTTATGATATTGTTCAAATGATTTTACAAACAATGCTATCTTAAGAATACCCTACAATAGCCTGTAACACTTTTTGCTTGGAATAAAAGAATAATAATGAATAATTGCACATATTTCTTTTTTTCCTTTTTTGTCTTTCATCAATCTTTCCATTTAGATTTCCAAAGAGCATTTAGAAAACCAACGACATCATTTCGTTCTATGAACTTCAAACCTCTGCAAATATCCTGACGGCTCAAACTTTGACGCATTTGTTTCAATTTCAAGAGCGATTGATATATTCTTTCTTTGATGTCAGGAATATTTACCTCGATGTGTTCTATACAAATATGTGGAATCCCTAGAAATCGTACAAAATGAGTATAATTCTTCGAAAGTTTTGCAGATATTACCCTGAATTCTCGTTCTGAAACCGCTCGACAAAGCATTACTATTTCACTGCATTCAAAGTCAGACACTTGAAAAGACTCCACATAATCTGCTGCTTCATCTTGATTTGCCTCCCGTAAAATTTTCTGCAAATGCTTTTTGTGATCCACTTCTGAGTATTTACATTTTCATTTATAAAGAATTCTAAACCTGTCTTCTTCAAGACAAGTGGAACTTTCTTCCATTTTTACTCCAAAATATACAGCTAGTAAAAAAGAGGAAATGTCACCCAGTTTTGTTGAAACTGCATTTAAAGTCAACTCCATTTCTAAAATTTAAAGGCCTTGTCTATGGTCAACTGTAAAATTGTTTTAAAACAAAATATGTCGAATTGAAAGCAATCTAAGGTTGAAAATTGAAAGATGTCGGGTTCCTTCTTGACAATTTTTATGTTGTAATTGAGACCTTACAAATATCTGGTGATGACCCTATTGGAACTTTAATGTTCTATTGCATATATGTATTACTTGATTTTATTTTCTTTTGTAGCTTAAAAAATTCAAAACATTGTAAAATAAAATTTTGCCATCGCCTGCAATTCGAAAATTCAATATATCAGCAAAGTATTATCGATTATTATTATCTTATATTATATTATTTATTTGTCGATTAGATAAACCCTTGTAAACTCAAATTAAAAGAAACCAGAACGTCGTTCAAATCTTTTTCATGCTTGAAGTTTGAATGATGAATGAATATGATGGACAATATTCATTCCCCCAAGGACAAAGACAAATAAATGGAATTCAATTTTGCCGTCCTGAACTTTCCAATTTTAAGTAGAAATATACAATTTTCTTCTATAATCTGCATTTTTTTACGTCACATTTGACAACATATTAGCAACGAAAGAGCTTGCATGATACTGACAAAGAAGAAATGGCATTAGCCCCGTCGAAAATTTTACGGTCTTTATATAATAATGTGTTATCAAATATAACCAATCATTGTGTCGAATTTGGGCTGACCGTTTCATACAAATTGTATGTTCTTTGTTTTTGATTAAATTTTACTACGAATTATTCCTTCTAACTGATCAGTTTATATTCCTTGCTTTGGGTTAGTTGTATAAACATTGTCTGCGTACTTCACCTTGGCACTATAAATCACACAATTTTCGAGCGTCCGCATTTTTATGCCTTGTCCACAAATTTGTATATTTGCCTTTGACCTGTGCTCTTTAGTTTGCGGCGCGATTTCCATTGATAGATTTCATTGAGTAAAACTATGTTTTGTTCAATACTGGTTAGTTCATGACACAAAAACTGCATTGTAAATACCCGTACACTTGATTCTAATCTGATCTATATTAATGATTCGCATACTAATTATAAATCACATAAAGATTTATACAAGAATAAAAATGATGCAATAAGCCAGCTTGGGTAGGCTTTAGTTATTATTATTATTTATTACTCCATCGACCTTTACGTCATGTGTCATAGTACAAGAATTTGTAATTTGTTTCTTAACATCATCTATTAATTACATTTTATTGTCTTTTTTTGTGAGCAGTGAATGCTCTCTCTCAAACGTAAGTTTTAATGTACTTATTCTATTTATACATGCATTAAACGCTTGCAATTTTCAATTTTTTACAATCTCTAATCTTTTGAAAAACTTTAATAATTTAAAAAAGGACGCGGATTCTTGGCTACACTTAAGCATCTGTAACACAGAGATAGTTGTAGATCTCTCAGAGGAAGACGCGGAAATTTGACATTTCATCCGAAAATCATATCAAGAATAAAAAATCTTTTCTTACAAGGAAGAAGATATATTTATACAGTTGACCCCTTGATCAAGAAAAGAGTGATAAACAAATGATATGGGTGTCCTTTAATTTACAAAAACAAACTTCTTAAGAAAGAAAAAAAAAACTTCAAAACAAAAGAAGAAAACAAGAACTAAACAAAACAAAAATAAAAAATAAAAAAAACGGCCCCCACCCCACCCCGAACGTATAGCTATATATCGTTGAAATTTGAAGTAGGAATGGATGTCACAAGCCTTTTAATTGGAAACCGGGATTTCTGTCAATAAGAACTGACTCAGAAAAAATCCATTTTATTCAATTAATATCTCATTTTTTAAAACTATAAATGTTTGGTTATATGTTAATTTTATAAGACATGTGTATTCTTTTGTAAGGCATAAGTATCCATTAGTTTTATTTGCAACCATGTTTAACTATAGCGGATACGTATGTCTTGTCGTGGACATTTCTTTAGTTTTATATGAAGAAAACGGTCATTTGTATTTATGCAAACTAATTTCCGAGTCGCAGAAACAATGTTGTAAAGAAGCAGTTGAATTTCAAAATGAAAAAATGCAAATCAATTTGTCACAAACAATAGTTGGTTTCATATATACTAGTATCTAAGTTTTTTAATCCGTATGAACTTGACATTCTTGACTTGACTTAAACTTTATCTTAATCTGTGTCTTCCTGTGTTTCTCACACATGGAATAATCTAAGCACCTGGGATTGTCATAAACATTGATGAATCATGATCATAATTATGTTATGATACAAAGGTTTCCTAGTCTTTTTTTTGAACAGCAACGTATTTGAAAGGAAAAAAAGAAATGAAGACATTCCTTATATAAGTTTAGCTTTGAACGTTCTGTTTTGTCCCAATATCTAATGAATAAGCTATAATAACGGGTCTTTAATTTTTTTTTTTTTGATAGTTTCAATTGTTTTGAAGTTACTTTGAATAAGGACGGAAAGTTGGCTACACTTTAGCATTTCTATGTCAAAAAAGGAAAGTTCTAGACAAGACACAACAAAACACGGAAACTTGACATTTTGTCCCAAAATTTCAACTTTTATTTAAATGGTTCCTAACAAGGAAGAGATATGTATATATTTTTAAGAAAAAAAATATCTGACACAGTTATTATTGATAGTTTTACAAAAACCGTTAAAGATATAGTTTCATAAATGCAACAGTGTGTGCAAAACAATTTGAGTAACGCATGTTACTTTCAGAAAATAATGATACATTGCTTTTATTTACAACTCTCTATCTTGATTGCATATGTGATTCATATTTAAAACGTATATATTATCCTTCGTGTAAGCTACAGTTAATGGAAAATTCGACGTTACAATTTCGGATCAATGTGAGCGTAATTTTTTTTTAATTTTCACTTGTGACGTTGCACTTCCTCGCCGTTCATCGGTTGTGACGTCAAGCCAAAACGCATGCTTTAAATTTTTGGCACACTATCTAAAAAGATATCTTTTTTTAAGTTTCATTGGGGTATGACATGAAATCGGTCACGTGATCAAATTTCATAACGCCCGAACAAATTTCTAGAACAAGAGGCCCAGGGGCTAAATCGCTCACCTGAGAAATTGGCTAGGAAAAAGCACATATCAGGTCAGAACTAAAAGTTTTCTGAGGTGGGGGGGGCTTGAATTTTAACCCCCAGGGGGTCATGATTAGAACAAACTAGAATCTACACTACCTGAGGATAATTCCCTATAAATATCATTAAGCATAGCTTTGAAGTATATGAAAAGAAGATTTTTAAAGGTTTCCCTATATATCCCTTTGTAAAACTGTAATCTGCCATTTGGCCCCACCCTTCCACCGGGGGTCATGATTTGAACAAACTTGAATCTATACTACCTGAGAATGATTCCACGTGAGTTTCATCTTTCCTGGCCCAGTGGTGCTTGAGAAGAAGAATTTTTAAAGATTTTTACTATATATTTCTATGTAAAACTTTGATCGGCCATTTTGGCCTCACCGTACCCCCAGGGGTCATGATTTGAACAAACTTGAATCTACACTACCTGAGGATGATTCCACATGAGTTTCATCTTTTCTGGCTCAGTGGTTCTTGAGAAGAAGATTTTTAAGAATGCCTGTATTTTTCTCTAATTATAATTATCTCCTCTTGGAAAAGGGCGTTGCCCTTCATTTGAACAAACTTGAATTCCCTTTACCCAAAAATAGTTTGTAGCAAGTTTGGTTGAAATTTGCAAAGTGGTTCTTTAGAAGAAGATGAAAATGTGAAAAATTTACAACAACAACGACGACGAAACCAACGAATACAACGACAACGACAGACAACGGACAAATTTTATCAGAAAATCTCACTTGAGCCTTTGGCTCAGGTGAGCTAAATATGAAGTTTTATTTCTTAAACCTATGTTTTACTTTTTTATTCATGTTATAGAGAAATACAGGCATTAATCCGACTTTGAATTTGAAATGCAACTTAAAGTATATACGATGTGATGTGACGTCACAGTCTGAACTTTCCTAATTCTTCGTGCAGTTTGCTCTCCACACGCAAGAATATATGATCATGTGACCAACTGCATGACATTGAAAATTGAATTTTATTAGCATTGTTATATTAGGAAAGACATCAGCAAATGTAAATATGGTAATATGAATGCAATTCGTTTGCATTCATTTTATTTGCAGAAAACCGGGCAAATGTGAACATATAAAAATGAATTAGAATTAAAAATAGATCAAAGAACCCCTCACTTTACAGTTACATAAAATAAAAGAAATTGACAAATAAGAAAAAATTAAGACTTATTGCAATGTAATATTGGTTCATTCACATCAGATATAATTGGACAGTTAGACTTATACATGACACTAACGGAAGTAGCAGTAAGAGTTCTTTATCGTATCTACTCTGACCTCCTACAAAAATACTATCGAAGCTACATATCCATTTTTTACTACATTATTTAAAGTTTTCCCCAGAGAAAATAGCATATAGACAGATGTATATGCAGAGTTATCAGTTTTATATAAAATTAGTTGAGCATAAATATTTTTATAAATATTTTGTTAAGTCTTTTTTAAATCTTCTGACAATATCATAGAAGTTAATCAATAAAATCAACAAAACATAAGATTGTAATTTTTATGTTTGTCACACGCTAAAAATTAAACAGTTTGAGAGGCAAAGTAAAGGGAGAAAAATTAATATGCAATAAAATAAATCTGAAAAACTTCTTGCTTCAACTATCAGAGATAGTTAATTACATTGAAGTTGACTATTTGGGTAAGCACAGAACTTTGATTCTAGTTAATTTGGCAGCTCGATCTGCCTCTTCAAATTCCAGTAGACATTAAAAACGTCTAGGCTGTGATTTCACTTGACGTAGCATGTTTAAGTATCATTCTGAGAGTCAAAAGTTTTTAAAAACTTCCATATCTAGTAAAGCAAGATGACTTCATTTTTAATGAGCATTTCTTGGTACCACAAGAAATCAATTATGTATCTGTTGTGCATTGTCGGCCCGTTATCTTGGAAGAAAAATTCAAATGACCAAATCTTCTAAGGTGTTGTTTAAAAAACAATATTTCGAGTCGTTCGTTGCACTCGATTTTATAAATTTCTTCAAAACCATTGGGGATCAGTCTTTGATATGATTCCCCTGATGTAATCAAGAAAGTGTCTTCTGGCCATCTAAATTTTTCAATAAGAATTCTTTAAACGATTCTGTCTGTTAAATCATCTACATGGCATGTTGCATGATCCCAGTTCATTTGTAACTAAATTTTTTAATGCATAAAACAATAGATGGTTTTGTATTGTTTTTGATTTACATGAAAATATGTTATTGTTATAAAAAAACAGAAATAATAATTTTGTTTTTCTGATAAGCCCTAACAATGGCAACTGATTAGTACTCTAATCTTGGAGCCTAATTAGTGTCCTAATATTATGGCGCTTAACAGATGCCCTAAATGTTCTAAAGTGTCTTGACTCCTAACGATGGTGCATAGGCCATAATACTAAGCCAATTGCCCTAACACAGGGTTCTCCATCATTTGAAATGTTACTGTGTTGCAGAGTTAACGCAAAGAACTCAAATTTCGCGGTATTTCCGCGATCAAATTCTCAACTGAATCACTATTTGTGAAAATTACAAAAGAATACGTGCACACACTTATTTAAAAATCGCTAATTAGTTACACAAATGCTATGGTCGTACATGTTGATAAAAGTAAAAACACGTTCTGAAAAGCAGAGGAAATTCTGACCGATGCGGTCGTACTACTTAACTTAACTTTGTTAGTAACAGAGTGCCCTAACGATGGAGCCTAACAATCTAACAAGGTGCCCTAAATCACGTTAGGTGTCAGACAGGGTTTATAAGAAGAGAGATAGTTAATATGTAGTAAATACATGTTAAAAACTTAAAACAAATCGTTTTCCTGCATACAATTTTTTCTTTACAATTTTAAGGATTGCCAGTTAATTCACACTATGCCTTACAGGCAATCCTTAAAAAAATTGGTTTGCAGGTAATTTGTCTGAAAGAGGGGGTCCAACATATTTTGTAGCTTAAATGGACAACTTAGAAACATTGAAATTGTTATCCCTACCTCTGTTAAAGAAACACCCCCTTATGATCCACCATCGAGTCTTATTCACGAAAGAAAGGTAACACAGGAGACCAGACTGCTAATTAAAAAAAGAGAGGTACAGTTCATTAAATGTATATTGTTTAACTGTTTAACGTATTACATATAGCGGCGTTCCTGTCGTGAAGAACTGAAATCATCTCACCTTTTACGAAGTTTTTGTCTTTTCTTCTTGTTTCTTTTGAAGATCATCTACCTCCTTGATAATAAAAGAGAAAATTCCTCACTTGTTCCGAGGTTTTGGGTATTGCCCCTAGCTCTCTTTTTGAAAATATCAGATTCCGAGCTGGAGCAGATGTATACAACGTAGGTAAAAATCTGACTGCAAAAAAAGGCTACTTTAAATCGACTACAAACAAATGGATACATTTCATTCAAAAGAATGAATAAAAAGGAAGGGCATCAAAGAAAATCAACAGCACATAAACATTAATACAGAGCCCTTTCATACGGGAAGGAAACACACTAGAATAGCTAGACTGTTTAATGGAGAGTGAGATGTTAAATGTAGTAAATTCATATTTTATTAATTGTTTTACGTATAACATAAAGCGTAGTTGACGTAAGGAATTGAGAAAACAGAAAGTATCCCACCTCTTACGACGTTTCTGGTGTCTTTTTCTTCTTGCTTCTTTTCAACACATTAGATATAAAACTGGAGCGGATTAATACACCATAGTAACAAATCTGATTTCTAGAGAGTATCAAATCGACTGTACACAAAAAAAAATGTCTCATCAATAACTGAATTAAAAAGCTAGGGTACTCAAGTACATCAACGACACAATAAACGTTAATATCAAGTCAACTTTATACATCAAATCGACTGTACACTAACAAAAATGTCACAGATCTAGAGGCTTCACACAAAAGTGTTTATCAAAAGTCGGCACACAAAATAAAATGTAACGTCGACTGCTCACAAAAAATAAATATCAAGCTGATAGGACAAAATAGAAAATATTAGTCGATTGTACGTATACAGATATATCGCATCAGTTGAACACAAAAAGTAAATATTAGTCACAGAACACTTAAGTCAATATCACATCAACGACATACAAAAGTAGATATCACCAACAGTACATAAAAGTAATCATCCATGCGACGGCACAAAGAAAGACGATTGCACAAAAAAGGGGATGACAACCCACACTGATTGAAACATATGTTTACTGTGACCTGACTGATAGAGATAAAATTGTGTCTCTTCTTTTTCTCCTATTGAGAAAATATTTCCTTGTTCTTAATCATTTATCTAAAATACATTATACTGTATACTGTATAATTTCTCATGATTTCTCACAAAATATACTAAAGTCAACTGTTTTTCAATTTATCCAACTAAAGTTTACTAAAGAATTAGAGTATTAACGATAGGAAATTCAGGTTTTACGAGATTATATCAAAGTATTTTCAAAGGAGTTTCAATTTTTTATGCCTGCATTTTGGTTTGTTGTTCTTGATTTCTATTTTTGCGTTCGGGTTTATATTATAATGCTTGTATAATTATTTATTACATAAAAAGATTTTTTTTTCATTGAAAAATGTATTGCCTGAGTTAAGTTTGAAGTTCATTATGCCAAATGTTATTCTTTATTTTGCTAAAAAAATGTTGGATAACTTTCATTACACGCTAATACTATAATATTATAATATTATTGTGCTAAAACTACAGTACACCAGTATGCTGATACTTTAATATAAATGGTTTTACTTTTCCATTGTTTGCTGATATTTTTACTTTGCATCATTTGAACAACATAATATGATGATATTCCAACATTATATGATTGCACCCATGTGTTGCACCCATGTGAAAAGGGTCCTTATGACAATTTTTATGCATTTTGAGTTTTTCACGGATTCTGATAGAGTAAGGTTAGAAGTTGTCAAATATGAATTTTCATGGTCCTACTTTTACTCTAAGTATGTTTTTACTTCATTTTTATCAAATATACTTTAACAGGTTACTAATGACGTCATGTTTTTCAACAACGTCAAACGTTTTCAGAGTGAACGTTAAATGGTTTTCTTCTGTAAATTTACTTTGGTGATTAATAGTTGTATAATATTTAATATTTTTCCATGCACATTATTTTTGTCTTATTGTCTCATTTAATTATTAATAATTATTTCATAGTTATATATATTATGGATTCATCAGTGGTGTATAGTATTATGAGTGAGTGTTTGTTTTACATTTCAATTTTCTATGACATCAGGGGGAGACCTGAACAGCGGGCAACATTCATTCATTTTTTTTTTTGAAACAATTATTTTCTCAAACAAAATATTTACTGGTAATCCATGCAAGAGTCAATTGATGAGCCTGTAGAATTCATTTGAAAATTTTTTTGATGTTAACATTGCTCTCGATAGGTCAAGATTTCAGCATAAACGATATTATATCTTTAGTTACCATATATGTGAAAATTATTTTTTTAAAATTATATCTGGAACATCATTACGCTACCTAAATGCATAGACCTAAGGTCTATGCTAAATGCTACTACGAAGTGAAAATTTATTTGATTGTTCTTTCTTTCTAAATTTTATATAAAGACAGGAAAATTGTGAAGTGTGGTAAATGAACATGTAATTACGATACACAAAAGACAGTAATTAAAAGGGAAATTCGGTTGATTCATTGCATCTAGAAGTTTGTCTGTCTGCATTGGGTCAATAATGACACTGCTTTTTTTAAAATATAAAGGATACACGAAATATTTTTCAGTCTAGTAGTAAAAATATTTTAATATTAACCAATCAAAAGGTTGAAATTTTAAAAACAAATGAAAGAGTTATAATCCGCATTCATTTACACAATAGATAAACCCAGGATTAACATCTGTAGGATTATGTGTATGTTGGTGAACGGGGGGGGGGGGGGGGGGGGTGGTAAAATCTAAATGGCAGAAACTTACAATTCTTGTGAACACGAGTTAAAATAAATAAAAGAAAACTTTAGTTGCACCCAGTACCATTAACCCTACAACTTGCAGATTCACTTTTTTATTTAGGTTTCAAATTATATGCTGCCTATTATTCTTCATTTCATATTTGTACCTTTAATTCTGAGCATTGCTATTTTCAAAATCGCACAACGATCACAACCACTAGGAGCCTGGAACTGAATTGCTATGAATTCAGTATTATTAATCATGTATATAATGATACCATAGAATTAAAAACTCTTTATTTTATGAAATGGATTGTTTTAGAAGCACACCTTTAGAATTAAATTAAAGATGCCATTTACGGTTTACCTGTATAGCTTTTGTTGGGGGTAGGGATGGGTTCAAGATTAATAACATGTAATTGTTTATGCCTTAATATACAGCCAGTTGAATATGACTGTTTTGTACATGTATAATATATTTCCTGACAATTGTCTGTGAACTGGCTGAGCTTTGAAATGTCAGATTTTTGTAGGGATGTAAACATCTTAGAAAATCATCACATTATTTATGACGTGGTTTTAAAAAAATCCCCTTCATTCTAATATTGTTTTTAATTTCATTCTATAAAGTGAGTTTTAAAGAGTATGAATTCCATTCTGGTCCCATGCCCAGGGACGTAGCAACAGGGGGACACAGGGGTGGGGGGGGGCTGGGCCTTCACTTTTTTCCCCAACCTTATAGCCTTGTAAAGCCTACATGTTACGGAAATATATAAGGACACCCCACCCCCATCCCCTGCACTGCAGCCAAAATAAAACCAAATGCAAGCATATTGTTGCGGTTTTATGTCATGTATTTTCAGCATTGAATTTTCTTTTTCTGTTAGCATTTACATGTAAAAATAAAACCCGACCATGAACTTGTAAGGATTTCTTTATCAACCAAAACAAATAAAATCATATTTAAGCACATTTAATAATATTTATCCATGATTTGATGACAGGTTAAACAATATATTATTCCACACCGATAACTGCAATGAGATTATAAGTTCAGTGATGATTGAGTTTTTAGCATGATAATTGATCTGTTTAGAGACATCCAATGCTGATCGAGCATGAAAGACAAAGTTCGTCATGGCTTAAGGAATTAATTTGCAGATAATGCTTAAAACATTTGAACTCCGTATGAAAAAAAAACAACAACACGTAAGTACCAAAGAGTTACATGTTTATTAAATTTGGAGATCTTGAAAATAAAAAGCTATACATGTATGGATAGTTTAGAGAACAAAAATGATATTTTCTTTCATTTCTTATTTCATTTGTTTTGAAAACTCATCTTTTTCAATAGAGTTCACATTTCCCAATATTAGATATATATAGATTCAATATAAATAATTTTTTCTACCCTCCATCCTCTCTCTCTCTCTCTCTCTCTCTCTCTCATCAGATTTACTTGACCAGCTCTATTTAAGTTAAAACATTAAGAAAAATTTTTTTTCATTCGATAAGAGATTTGAAAAAAAAAAATCAAAGTCTGTTGAATTTTGCAGTTTTCCTTTTTTTCTTTGTTTTTCCTTTTTCTACATTAATCTTATTCTCAAAGTACAACAATATTTTTTTATTTAAAAATTCATAATTATGCTGACGAATAAAAAATGTTTTTATTTGGTCATAGAATATCTCTTTTAGAATCCGGGAGCAAATTCATGCGAACATGCAGCTGAAATGTGAAAAAGTACGCAATTAAAATGAATGTCCCTGTCTGGTACCCCTGTTACATCGATTGTTGACATCAGAGTTATCTCTCCTATTTTTATTTATAGAAAATACAAATAATCTTGACTATCAATCATGACTATCGTTTTTACACATTCTTGCTAGATTTGTAAAAAACGTGGAAGATGTATGTTTAGTTTCAACATTTGTACAAACAATTTAACAATAGTTTAAGCAGTATGCACCGATGAATCAATGTTTACATGTGATCGACGCGATCGCGATGTATATTTGAGAGTGGTGGAGCGGATCTCAAAGAAGCTGGAAAACAATTTTCCTTTGCAATATCTTTTACGATATACCCTGTCTAAGATGTATTCTAGAAATGGTATAAATATGTAAATAAAATTTATCTAGAGTATAAAGGTTCATTATCCTATCAGAAAACACCTTAACTACAGCTTCTATACATTTACGCATGTAGGAAAACTATTGGTATTATAGAGACGTATTAAATAATGTTTGTTAAGAAACCAGTGCTAAATGTTTTTATTCATATCTATTAAAATCAGTTGATTAGGAGATTCAGGTATTTATTAAGTTAATTCATAAATGAAAATGAATTTCACATGTTGGAAACAGCGATAAAAACTCTGGATGCGTCAAACGTCAAAACACGTGGTTAAAAAAAAATCTGCGAGGAAGTTCATCGTCAATCTGCAACGTCACATCTTTATGACGTTATTTCTCTGTTTCAGCAAAAATGCCATAAGGACCCTTTTGTCATGGGCGCAATCATATATTCTGCTACCTTACAATAATTTAGTCAGACTTTAACGTTAGGTGCTGATTCTTCATCGGGGTCAGTGACGCTTTAACATTGTAACATGATGCTGTAAATCACGTTTTGTTCGCGAGAACTTTTTTCGCGTAATTACGCAAGACAGTGATCTCGCAAAAATTTAATTCTGGTGTATAATAAATTTCCTTAAGATTATACAGGAACAATACATGTAACCACAATTCGTGAAAATTTTGTCTCGCTAATAAAGAATCAATGACCATCGCACGATAACAAGGTTTCGCGAAAATTAAGTGATCCATAGAACCCAATTTATGGTGTTTAAAATCAATTTGTAATGATACTTGAAAAAATATCGGGATCGCAAGGAAGGATATTGAGATAAAGAACAGTATTGAATATCTAAGTCCATAAAACAAAACAAAATATGAGCAGAACAAACACGGACCTCCGACACATCATAGGTGGAATCAGGTGCCATGGAGAAGTGAGCAAACTCTGCTAACCGGTCACTTCCTCCGTGTGCTCCAGTCATGACCGGGAAATAACGGAAAAATCTATCGTCAATTTAGTGCATAAATAATGGACTATCAATATCATGTAGTATGAAAAACGTTACTAAGTAAGGGAAGTTGACATTAGAAGTTAAAATCGTCACGTTTATCATACATCATGGTTGTTAGGTAACCATTAACTTAATGGTAATCTAACAACCAAGCTAAATGATAAACGCGATGACTTTAACTTTTTTATCGTCAACTTCCCTTACTTATGCAGCAATATATTTTCATTATCTGCATACGGGGTATATATATCTCAGTTGATTCGATACGCAAGAGCATTTTCTACGTATGAACAGTTTCCAAAACGAGGTAAATTATTGACAAGCAAGTTGACGAAACAAGAATATCATCAGTCATTATTTCGTAAGTTCGATGGTCGATACAATGACCTTGTCAGCAAATACAGTTTATCATTGAGTCAAATGCTGACTGACGTTTTCGATACCAATTGTTAGTCCATTATTTATACACTGAATCAAAGACGAATTTTTCCCGTTATTTGCTGATCATGACATGGAGCACACGGCGGGTGTGACCGGTTGGCAGGGGATGTTCACTCCTCCATGGCAATTGATCCCTCCTCTGATGTTTCGGGGTCCGCGTTTGCTCTGCTCTTATTTTGTATTGTTTTATGGACTTTGAGATTGAAATTTGTTCGTTATCTCCATATCCTTCATCAAATTGTTTGTGAATAATTAGTCTTGTCTTAGGAACCATTCATTATCTTGCATAGAGCATGCTGCTGCGTATCAAAACAACTTATAAATATATAAACTCCGTATGCAGGTGATGAGATATATTGCTGCATAAACAACGGCAAAAATTGTTTGATAATTATCAAGATGTGATTGTGAATCAATTATGCCCCTGTATATCAAATTACATTTGACATTATCTGATATTATAGCTTTTGATGAAGGTTGCAGTTTCGTAAAAAACAATGAAACATTAAAGTCAATTAAAAAGTACTGTTATTAAGAAGAAGGTCTTTTCAAAATGAATACTTCTGTGAAATAAGTTTTTAGTGGATTAACATTGGAGGTCAAATTCGAATGATTGTTTTAATGATAATAAAGTTATTTCAGTCAGATGTCTTCTTTAAATAATTTGGCAAACATTGCTGCCGTCTGATCTTTTACGCTTAGGGAACAAAATGACACCAAACTACATAGTAATTTTTAAAGGTTTCATTGAGACCTCTCCCAAGCAAAAAGAATCATTGTTAATTTTCTCTTTCTTTCTAATAAATAATTGTGATAGAAAATAAATACATAAAACAAAGACTTATTTATCTAAATATTAATAGTCTTTTTATAAGCAAGCAAACTATTAAGCGCATGTGTCACGTGAAAAATATACAGGAAAACGGTACTAAGCATATTGTTAATAGAAACACACATGCATGAATCAGTCACAACTGCGTTTCACTGATGTTTAAACAATTTATTTATGCAAAATTCTTTTATCTCAGCTTTAATGATGCAGTCGACGTAATGTACAGCTGATTTGAATTTTATTCTAATGAAAGGTCCTATTGATATTAACGTTCGTGTGTAGTCCATTTCGCTTAAAATTTTGTGAGGAATACACTGGGCATTTGCGATTGTGCGTAGTCAATTTCATATTTCTTTTTGTGAGGAGGCAAAGTTGATATTCACGATTGTGTGTAGTCCATTTGATATTTAATTTTATGAGGAGTACATTGGATATTTACGATTGTGTGTAGTCCGTTCCATATTTACTTTTGTGCTATTCAATTCTAACATTTGCTTCTAGTTGTTTTGCTATAAATAACTGTACATGATACATGTTCTTTTGCCATCGACTTATTTCTTTTGTTGCCAGTTTAATTAAATTGAATGTTTACGTGTCAAAGTCAACTTTTGCGCTCCATCAGGTTTATATTTACTATTGTATGATGTCGACCTGCCAAACACTGTATTCCTTCAAAATTAATTTTCGAAGACCCCGTATTAACTTTTTATAAGCAACCCTTTTGATGTGGAAAATGAATATCTACTATTATGTGCAATAGATTTGCAGTTTCACTTTCTGTGTAATTGATTACGTTTTGCGTGCAAAAATCGTGTGGACCATTTATATAACATTCACAGAAGAATGACCCAAAAAGTACAGATATAATACCAAGAGGTGGGATACTTTATTGCTTGAAATCTTTCGGTCTCTCTCCCTCTCTCTCCCTCTCTATCTCTCTCTCTCTCTCTCTCTCTCTCTCTCTCTCTCTCTCTCTCTCTCTCTCTCTCTCTCTCTCTCTCTCTCATAAGTTCCTAAAAGAAATGTATAAAAAATACAAATGTTTCCTAAAGGTTTTAATTAAATGTAAATTGATTTGCTTCCTGTTTTGACAAAGACCCAATGGTAGATCCAGTCGGAGGCGCCTTTCATTTTTTATCCTGTAAAATCAACATTCTAAGTTTGATGAAAATGGTGACGGAAGGATCCTCAACCAAGAAAGAACAATCTTTCACTGCAGCATCAAAAGGTTTACATATACCAGGCATTTAAAAAATACAGCATGCCAAATATCGAAAGGAAGAAAGCAGGCCACATTTACATCATTCATTATTGAATTTCTTTAAAACGTGTACTTCCTTTTTTGTTTCATGTTTTTTTATTTAGATAATGATAGGGACTACTTTTAGCTCAGCTGAAACCTTCCAGGATACATCCAAACCAAGAGCAACGTGAAAGATCTATATTGAAGCCACACCTTCTTCTCCACCCTTTACATCTACAGAGTTCGTGTATAATTGCATGATTCGGAGTACATCCTTAAAAAAAGTAGGAATGAATGTACAGTAAAACAAAGTCACTGGAACCTGTGAAATTACTTCGCTATATCCGTAATTCATTATACCCGTATAAAAAAGACTTTACATTTATAAAGCTGAGGATCCAAGATGACTTCGGTATATCAGTAAATTGCAATATCCGTGTTCGTACTAAACCAGTTTTGCTGTAATTATTTCCTGTCTTATGCAACATCTTTCAGGAACAATATTTGTAATGAAACATATTAATGATTCAATAACATTGAAAAATAATTTGATTTTGGTTAAAAAGGCATTTTAATCGAATGAAAACTTCGAACATTTTATATATTATATTAAAAACATAAAGTATAAAAATTGAATTTGTTACTTCCGAAATTTAACTTATATAAAGTGGAATGAACAGCTTTAATACATTTTGGAAATCACTTTGCAAGTCATGAAGAGTAATCGCTTCTGATTCAGTTTATACATTTCTCATGATTAATCAAAGCTTTTTAGACTATGGAAAGCATGCACCTCAAAAATTTTGATACCACGTGATTGTAGAAAATCACTCAAATTCTACACTAAAGTATTAATCTGAAGAAGGTATATATTGGCTTTCCACTTGACTTTCACTGACAGATACATTGTTGATGCATTAACAATAAATAATTACTAATATCCATATGTGCACTTAACGTATCTGCATGCGCTGGAAATAAAATTCACCACTTAGTCTCTCATATGTTTAGATGTTTTTTTTACTTGCGACGATAATATTATAAAAACACCCAAGCACAACCAAACCGAAACAAAACAATATAAAAGTGAGGGAAGCATATTCTACTTCATAAAAGTAGATCTTTTTAATTTTTCACCTCCCTTCTCGCCCCTAAGATATGTGTTCCGGAAATTGAAACTTTTGATGAATAAAGAACACAACTTGTTCTGATGTGTAAGCCTGGAAAATAATGGTTCTTTTGAAATAGTCAAGTAAAATTAAGAAGCTTGGTAAACGGAAATTTCTTTCATATGAGATTGATATATTGACATAAATGAGAAAAGCTCAATTATTGTAGTAACAAATCCTCACACGGAAACACTCTTAAGTCCAAGTGCTTAATTAAGTTGTGTGTATTATTGATTACATGCTGTGGAACAGAATGCCGAGAATAAATTAAAAATAAAAGACGATTTCACATTTTATAACTGTGAAATGACCATTTCAGCCAAGTCTTAAAATAATTACTAATAATATGTTAATAGATAAGATACAAGGAAACATGTTCATTTTTTCAAAATATCAATAAATAGATAAATTAATGGACTTTAAGAATAATAAATCAAGTTTTTGATTATATGTAAAATATATGATAAATATAATAAACTGCATAACATAATCTTTAACTCTCCAGAAGTATTAACATATGAAACTTGTATTTATTCACCAGAAATGGCTTTCCGATCTATTTATTTTTCTTTTGTGTGAAATATTGGTTTTCGTATTCATTAAAATATATATTGACATCCACTGATTATTTTCTTCTTAATTTCTTTAGAAAACCATTGGCCTTTATTCGTTCTAGGCATGTCACTTACACAGATTTCTTGATCAGTGGCTGTTCCATCAAGGAAACGTACTATGATGTACTTACCAATAATACAAAAATTAATCTTTTTTTAACTTAAATGATGATTTATACAGATATGAATATTAACTAATTGACTTTCGTTGATTGTGTTTACGGGAATTAACGTCGCAGCTATTGCAAAAAAATATATATCCGCTTACGTGGGTTGTATTTTGTTTTTCAGCAAAGCTGCGACATTAATTAATAAGTGTATTATTGTTTAAATAATGTTAAGTTAAAAAAAACAAACATCTCTTTTCAAGAAGTGATTTTTTTTATGAATATGAATCACACATTATTTATCACGCGATAAAAGAGCACTTAAAGTAATAATTTAAAACAAAATTTGTCAAAGAACATCGTACTTATTATTTTTAGTAAAACACTTAATTAACTATTTGACACTCATGTAAAAAATATTTTTCCTTGGATTGAGCTTTTAATTAGGGTAAATAAAACAGATAAAAAATCTATATGATCTTTTTTTATCTAGAGAACGTCTGAGTAGCTTTTCTAACGAGCTAATGAAGAGTAGCCAATGATTTTAACATATCTTCTTCCTTGTCAAAAACGATCGATCTTAGAGAATTAGGGTTTCAACGGAAATATCATCCTCTCTGTATCCGGATGTGACTCCCTCAAACATAACTGATAATTACTTCGCATATTTCCCTCACTTAACGTATTGTGTATTCACAACCTATTAATATTTTAAGGTCAGACGACATGTTCCTCAAATATATGTCCAGTTTCTCTTGGTATTATATCACAAATTATTTATATTTGTTATTGTCTTCTGATTTCTACATTGTTTTCAAAGTTTTTTTTTAGACATAAGTACACCCAAAATTGTGATATAGACTATTCAAGAGATTACACATAGGGTTATATAAGAATTATGACCCTGTGATATCTTGTCAAAATGCCTGGTTAAGTACCCTAATTTTTTGTGAGGAAACTTGTTTAAGTATGACAAATTCTTAAGAAAAATTATATATTTTTGAGGAACGTGTCGTCTGACCTTAATACTCCATTTTACTATACAGTTAAAGTATATTATTGAGGGAGTTAGCAAGATTCAGGGTCCTCAAGACCAGAACTATTAACCGATGCAAAGGAAAATAGTCCTGGTCAAGGGGTACTGTAATCTTGCTAGCTCCCTCAATGCTATTATTTTTCTTAACTATAGTATTTTTTTAAGGCAGCCACACCCGTCATGTACATGTACTCTTTTTTATGATCCAGAAAAGAAAACTTATCTTTGTATTATAAGAAGCAGAATTTGTGCCAAATCTTATGCGTGAAAAGAAGTAAATACTTTTTGTGGCCTTTAACTCGACATTTAGATATACGACTTATTGTCAATTAACAATTGTAATTTTCATTCTTATGTCGAAACGATATATCCTGGTGACCTTGAGATAAAAGATACCACAGATTCTGAAACATCTGTTTCATCCTTGGATATATTACTTTAAAAAGACAGTGATGGTAATAGAACAACCAAGCTATATGACAAACGTGATGACTTTAACTTTTCTATCGTCAACTTCCCTTACTTATGCAGCAATATACCTTCATCACATGCATATGGAGTTAACGTATTTCAGTTGGTTCGCTATGCAAGAGCTTGCTCTACGTATAACAAATTTGTAAAACATAGTAAATTATTTACAAGTTGATGAAACAAGAGTATCAGCTGTCTCGTTTAAAGTCATCATTTCGTTAGTTCTATCGTAGATGCAATGACCTTGTCAACAAATATAATTTATCATTGAATATTTACATTTCCAATGTCTTTGTCCGAGATAAATTTTACCAAATGTAAATGTACTTTATTTCCCCATCAATGTATTGGCGCGGTTCCAAAAAAAGCACGTGAAGGGCGGGACAAACAGCTAGACAGAAGCAGGGCTTGGAGAACGTGGATTGGCGGAATGAAATCATGTAAATATAAGGAATAACTGTCAGATTTTTCAACTTCATGAAGATGATCAATCGATTGACTTGCGAGATAATTTAATCATTCGGAACTCCCCAGGACTTTTTTTGGGAACTATCCCCAGAGGTGAAACTTGTAGATTTTTAAAAGGAGGAATTGAGTACGGACCTGCTATCCTACCAGCCTGAAGCTCTTGCTCTATTTTTTGTTTGCCTAGAGCCTCGTTATTGTTGAAAGAAGGTGTATTTTTTGACCAACGAAACTGCCGTTGACCTACATAAGGAATTTTAAAACCACAGGAAAAGCCCCCACTAGGAGGTCTCTGATTTCTTGATCATAACCCCGTAAATAATTTGCTAGTATGTCGGCGTCAATTGGTGTAGATATTGAGCAATCAATCTTTTTTTGGCTGAGCTGCCTGTTTTCGTGGGAGTTCGACGTGGGTTAGTTTAGATTGGCTTGTGCTTGATGAGTTAGGGTGACCTTTGGTGCATTGCATTTTAGAGTGTCGTCCTGCACAGTTTTGGCAGATGTGTGCATATGGGCAGAGTGACTTGGTGCAGGAGCCTTTGTTATTGTATGCAAAGCAATATTTGTGCTTCCATGGGCTTGCACGAAAGGGCTGTTTCCTTGATTTGGCCTTGACATCTACCCCGGACATGATTGCTTCTTGAAAGAGCTCCGCATTTTTCTGATTCCAGGGACAGGCAGTTGGTGTGACCTGCCGCCACTGGCGGAATTTTTCGTCATATTCAATCGCAGCATCCTCCCCGCAAGACTTGGCAATTCTACTTTCTTTTTCGTGATTCCTGAGACAGAATATTATCTAAGAATTTACAGTAATTGAATCTTATATATTCAGTAATTTTGACAAGTGCTTGTCCGGTGAACTAAATATAACGCCGTCCTTGACCTTTCTTGACCTCTGTGACCCTAGACAGCCGGAAATGAAGATGATGCTTTCTTGGAACTATGTAAATTCGATTTTTTTTAACATTGAAGAAGAATTCTAATTCTAATAAAAAATGTGTCTTCTCATTATTTATTCCAGGTATTTTTATGTATTTATATTGAACGTTTAATAGGAATGATTAATATAATTCTGTGGTTTTTCATACACCTTTTAATAATCAAATGTAGTTCAAAATTTATTCATTAAAATGATAATTTATATCAGAAATAGCGTACTGTAAACTGTCTGTTTGTCTGTCTGTTCGGAGACTTTTCAAACTTGAGAAATCTAATTAGAACCGAACCGTTAGAGGGACTTTAAATAAAATTATGTTTTGACAAGACCCATCCTGGATCGGATCCAGGTGGGAAATGTAGACATCAATCTACTACTTAAAGGAACTTCTTCAGATGTGTTGCAGAGAAAAATAAATATTTGCTGTCCTGAAAAAAAAATGGAAGCGTTTTGGTCATGTTGTAATGTTTTTTTTATATAGTTTCTTTGATTTCTTCCTCTAAACCTCAAATGGTGCAATCCGTTTGTTCATTTAGGGTGCATTTATAGAAGGCTCAAGATTTTATGTTGAGCAGGAATTTTCAAAGATTACTTTTTAGATATTTTCCTTGACCCTTAAATTTCCAGAGATTTTGCTCAAAATTAACTATATTTTTTAAGGGAGCCGACTTGGGTTTTATTGTGTGAAAACTACAATAGAAAATTTTCCATTTTTATACCATATATAACTTATATTAACTTCAGTGACGTTTTGGAAAATCATAAAAAAAAACTCTACATGTCTTAGTAATCTTTTTGTTCACCTGAGCCGAAGGCTCAAATTAGCTTTTTTGATCAAAATGTGTCCGTTGTCTGTCGTTGTCGTTGCCGTCGTCGTAAACTTTTCACATTTTCATCTTCTCTTCGAGAACCACTGGGCCAATTTCAACCGAATTTTCCACAAAATACTCTTGAGTGAAAGGGGTTCAAATGAAGGGTCGAGTCCTCTTCCAGGGGGAGATAAATATGAGTTAAAGAAAAATTATTGGCATCTTATAAATAAATCTTCTTCACCAGAACCATTGGATCAGGAAAGATGAAAATCGGGTAAAAGCATCCTCAGGTAGTGTATATTAAATCGTGATTAAATTTGATAAGATCGTGACACCCGGGCGTAGGGGCCACAATGTATTATCAGAGTTTAATATAGAAATATGTAGGATTTTTTTAAAAAAATCTTCCTCTACAGAAACATTGGCACAAGAAAGATTAAACTCATATGGAAGCATCCTCAGGTAGTGTAAATTCAAATCAGGACCCTCCAGGGGTAGGGCGGGGCCACATGGCTGAACAAAGTGTAACATAGAAATATATAGAAAAATCTATAAAAATCTTCCTCTCCAGAACCACTGGGTCAGGAAAGATAAAAATGATTTGAAAGCATCCTCAGATAGTGTAAATTCAAGTTTGTTCAACTCATGACCCCTGGGGGTAGAGCAGGGCCACAATGACTGATCAAAATTTTACACAGGAATATACATGTAAAGGGAAAAATCTTAAACAAATCTTGTTCTCAAGATCAGCAAAGCTTTATTTGGTGATATCAATAAGTAGACAATTTCAGTTAACATGACCTCTGGGGGTAAGGTAGGACCATAATGGGCATCAAATCTTTACAATGAAATATAAATGTATAGGAAAAAATCTTTAAAACTCTCATTTTCCGTTATGGCAAAATTATACATGTATGTTTTATTGATAAAGTGACATTCCAAAGTAATAAAAATTCAAACCCTCCCTCCTCCAAGAAAAATAAACTTTTCAATATTGAGCTAATTTGTGTTTTTAAGAAGCCCATGTGCTCAGTTGAGCGATGTGGCCCATGGATCTCTTGTTTTTCTTGGAGTGGGAATTAACCCTATAAAGACTTGCTATTAAGATGGTTGCCTTTGCTTCATTATCATTTTGAAAAAAAGACTTACAATGTAGAGTTTGGCTATTTTTAAATTGATTGGCTAAGAGCGGAAAATATAGTTTCATATTGGGGTGGGGGCTACC